>CM061041.1:10150442-10413807 GCA_030762985.1 Adelphocoris suturalis | reverse complement strand
TATTACCACAGCTAGGGTTTCGCGCCGTGCGGGTGTGGTAATAAAGGGTGTTTCATTTTCTAAGCCGAATTTGAATTGCACGGCATTTCCTTCCCGTAAGGTTGGCAGTCTGATCTTATCAGTTTTATCTTCAGCTATTACTGCAATTTGAGATAGTCGGATGGGGGGCAATATGTCGACACATAAACTGGTCGACAAACGGGCAAGAAGCCGTGTCGACATCTTTCAACACCAAGGGTTGACCAATGTCGATTTCACAGGCATTGGAAATATGGCGACACAAAAATACAGCGACTAGTCGACAACTTTCAACACCCCTTGTTGAAAAAGGTCGTCCAAGTCAACCATGGGGATACGTCGACATATTTACATCGACATCCTTCGTATACCTGACATGTAGGTTAGAATGAAGTGTATAGTTTGGTGGTCTGGATGCTCGCAAGCTCGCATCTCAAAAATACATAACATCAAGTAGTCAATCCCTTAGTAAAAATGCAGATTAGTTGGATGTGTAGATCAGAATGAAGTGTATAGTTTCGTGGTCACATAACACGATCACATAACAGTTTAGAAACGTAAATGTGACTTTTCATTTAATCCTCGGATTGAAAGACCCCATGGGACCAAGGCTGAGGACAGGTAGTGGCCAAACAACCCTTTTGTCGTCGTTTAGCAGTCGACCAGTTTCAAGAGGGGTGTTTTTAGCTCATGTTCAACTCCTGTTGTTGAAATACAGCGAAAAACGGATCTCAAAATTTTTCGATATAAATCCGTCGACCAGTTTCAAAGATGTGCGTTATCGACGTTCTTCAACACCTGGTGTGGAAATATGGCGACAGGAGGTGTCGACCAGTTTATGTGTCGACATATTGCCAAGTTCCCAGATAGTCGACTGCTTTGATCATATTGTTTACGTTTTGTTACCATGGGCCGATTAAGTATTGAACAACGCTTGTTGGTAGTGAAAACTTTTTATCAGAACGGTGAAAGTGCCACGGCAACTGTGCGTAAACTCAGACCGATCATGGGTCGCAGAGATGTTCCGAACGAGGCAACTGTGCGTCGATTGATGACCAAATTTGAAGAAACAGGTTCATTACAAGATGTTAAAACTCCACTCCGCAGCGTTCACGAAGTCGTCGATCTCTCTTCAATCAGGAACTCGTTTTTGATAATGTGTTGGTAAGCCCGCAGAAATCAGTTCGACGTCGTTCGCAGGAGTTGGGGATCCCAGTGAGTTTCATACAACGAATTCTGAAGAAAGACTTACGACTTCATCCCTACAAAATTCAACTCACACAAGAGCTCAAGATTATTGATCACGGTAAACGCAGAGAGTTTGTTAACTGGTTCCTAGGGATGGGTATCAATACACGATATTTCAAAATATCGATTATTTTTTCACCTCATATCGATATTTTTGTATCGATACTGTGCCTTCCGATATTATTGAGTATCGATACTTGCATTCCGATATTTTGAAATATCGGGAATTTTTTAACAACAACTTTAACAAACTTAATTCATTTTTTCGTCTTTTGACTATGGGCCAAATGCCAATCTCCGTTTAGCCGTGATAACAATGATATCGAGCAATATGGCCGATATGGCAACAGCTGATACCTACAGTTTGATTTTCGGGTAGGTAGGTATACTCGCGATCAATACGTATTCCAAGTCGATCGAAATCAACGAATATTATAAATTATGTAAAATAACAACAAAAAATCAACGAATATTATAAATTATATTGAACAAAATATTAATGATATTAAAGAAATTAAATAGGTTTTACGTTCGAAGCTCCAAACACGTTCTAGAACATTAGATGGAAACTAGAAGTAACTAGGTAGATGCTAACTAGGTAACTAGATAAAAACTCAATAAAGTACCTAATTTTTAATATGAAAATAATATAATTTTTTCCAGATAATATAATATCTTCAACCATGAACTTTATTGTACAATGACCTCCATCCATCAAGATGATAAATTCAAACTTCGGTCTGAAATTTTTTGTTGGGAAAGACTAGTATTCTTAAGCTATATTGTGGATGATGGATGTGGTATCGATACTCGATATTTATTGTAGTGGATTTAGATATGTTTTACTTGGCGTAGGTAGGCCAAGTCGGACATTTATATTCCGGTTATGCGGGTTAGTCCCCGGGTCATTCTCGTGAGTAATGTGAGCGGATCCGCCAAGGTCAACTGGCTTGGCGGACTGAAATGGGAGATAGTTCGTGTCGCAGCCGCGTGGAGCGCTGGGCTCGCGTAGCAAGTGCTGGGTTCGATCAGTTTGGTACTGAGCCGTTTTGTAATATTCCGGCCTTAGATTTATATCTGAAGGGGGAATATGTTTAGCTTGGTTGAGGTACTGAAAAGTATCCTTCGCTTTTTGTGCATTTGGAGTGTATTTGACACTCGGATCGGCCGGGTAGGCCTGCGTCGAATATCGTGGGTATTCGGACAGCTTGGTCGAATCGTAATGATCGGCTTCAGAGCGATGAAAGGTATCCTCGATCTTTTGTATAGGCGAGGCTTGATCGAACGTTTCTTGAACGAATACGTCGGGCGAGAAGGCGGTCCGGACGTGAGGATCGCGCCTTGCGCTGTCGCTGGGTTCAGCGGATTCGCCGTGTAGCCGGTAGGGAGCACTACGGGGGCTACTCGGCCCGGCTTCGCCGTCGTCTGCCTCCCCTTGCAAGGGGAAATAGGACGGCCGACGTTCCATCGAAATAACCGAGTTTTTAGCTCGTTTCGATGCCTCTATGTGTGAAAAATAGAGGGTTTGGAGGTGGACTCGCTTGACAGAGCGTCTTTCCAATGCTCGTATGTCAGGGTCCTACCTCGTAGCCTTGAAAAAGGCTTCCTTAGACGGTAAATTAGAGCGGATGAGCAGAGTAATTTACCGGCGTGCCCACAGCGGTCGGTTACGAGCTTAATGCTACGAAACCCGGGCGACACGGCTCGGAACGTCCCTCGGGCGTACGATCTAAAGAGAATATCGATAGATGTACCGGGTGGCGTCCTGACAGATGAACTACGTTGGGCAATGAGCAGGATGAATAATCACTGGACTCGTAGATGCCAATGCGAGATCTGTGTGGAGAGAAGGTATGCCTTGTAGAAAGCAGCAGGAAGCCGTTCTTGAGATGAACTCGTAATGCAGAAGGTTCGTCAGCGTAGAGCGTGTAGAATTCTTCGTACTTCAGAGGTGTCGTCGTCGAGAGCGGAGAGTGGAATGAATTTCGGAGGGCTCCCAGCGGGGTATTTATAGGGAGGTGGCCGCCTCCTGGTTGGTCCGCTTAATTTCATAAATTCGACTGTGCAATCTCATTGGTTCGCACATTGTTTTCTCAGTATCTGTGCGTATGATAGCTGAGTTGGTCTTTCGAGGTGGTTTCCCCACGTCCGTCGCTGTGACGGGGTCCCCGGGGGTGGTTGGACGACCTTGAGTTTTCCTGTTTGAGGTTTCTCATTCAAGGCGACTTGTTTCGAGATGTTTGTCGCATCTCTCTCGCCCAGTAAATGTTTGGGGAGGTCGCCTTGCTTGTGTGTTATTCTTTAATATTTCACTTTTGAGAGAGAATTTAGTATTTTCTCTCTGGTGAAATATTTTGTTTGACGGAGTTGTAACTCGACGTCTTATAAATATTTTTGTGTTGTGCCTACCTCTTTTTGGTAGCCCTGAAAAGGGCTGTTGAAAAGAGGTGGTGGATTTCACCACAGGGGCCCCCCCAAGACGTCGTGTTATCAACGACGACGCCGATGGGGGGAGAACTGGGAGGTCTACACGGAATTCTCCGTAGGAGAACCTCGCCAGTTGGGGCGGAGGCGGAGGTGCAGGCCTCGCGTCCCGCGCCTGTGGTGCGCCCCGGCCTCGTCGGTTTCGACGAGCGCCGCGGGGCGGCCGTGGCCGGCCCGAGCTTTGCCGACGGGAGCCAAACCCGCGAGGGTTTGGCCCGCGGCCGCGGCTGGGCTGTTGCGGAGGTGCTCGTTCTGGCTCCGACCACCCCGCAGTGCTCATCTCCTCCCACCGAGGCACGGGCACGTCGCCCGAGCTGATCCACTTGCGTGGTATCGCTGGGAGCTGGTGAGCGGGTGGAGCCGTAGGTAGTGGTTGGGCGGGTGGAGCTGGTGGCTGGAAAGGCTGGGGCCTTGTCCACACTACCTCTCTGGGAGCGCTGTCCGCTTGCTGTGCCTCCCTCGTCGGTGAAGGCGGGAGCGGGCCGAGCGGAGCCGGTAGGTTCTCCTCGGCGAGGAGGAACTCCTCTACTTCCTCTGTCAGCATGTCTGAAGGTTTGGAGGCTGCCATGGTTGAGATTGGTATGATCTCTGGCTGTGGGGTGTTCCATATTTATACCTCCCACCGTTCCTACCCAAGAAAAATGGGCGTGGCTTGTTTTGAGTGCAGTCACCCACTTCTCGTCGAATTTGGTAGAGGGGACGCGCCCTCTGGCGGATTTTCGGGGAGTTTTCTCCTCACTTTCTGCCTGATTTTGTGGTACAGATTGTCCTTGTGATACAGCTTCGTCCGAGTGTAGAGTATAAGCTGGTTTTATTTGCTGTTTGGGAACTTTTTTAGTATGTTCGCCAATTTGCACTGTAACCGAAAACTTATCTCTTTTAACCACTTTGAATGGTCCCGTGTAAGGACATTGCAGAGAGGTGAGCTGTGTGGGCACTCTGATATAGACATGAGTACATGTATCCAAATTTTTGGGCATGTTTACGGCATATTTCGTATTATTATGTTTAATATGCGTAGGCCGGAAGAAAAGAGGTTCCGAAAGGTTCGTAGAAGTTACGAAAATGTCTCCAGGGAGTGGTACGTCAATTCCGTAAACTTTTTGGAAAGGCGTAGTTTCGGTCGCCGGGTCCACTGCCGTACGCATGGCGAGTAGAACTTTGGGAAGTGCGTCGAGCCAATTTTCGTTTTGTGCTTTGAGAGCCTCTTTCAAAGATCTATTTCTGCGTTCTACCATTCCGTTTGTTGATGGTTTGTATGGTAACGTGTGAGTATGTTTTACTCCGAGACGTTCCATAATGGAATTGAACAGATCTGATTCAAATTGAGTGCCCTGATCACTTGTGATGTATTTAGGTACGCCCTTTGAAGCTACCCAAATATTGATAAAGGCGTTTGTGATTGTGGTTGTTTCGATGTTGTTAAGAGGGACTGCCTCTAGCCAACCCGTTGCTCTATCAACCATCATTAAAATGTAACGTTTCCCTCCTTTAGCTAAAGGTAAGGGTCCGGTAATATCAACGTGTACGTGTGAAAATTTGTTTGCCGTTTCAAATTCGGAGTAAGGGAGCTTCACGGAGCGCGTGATTTTTGCTCGTTGGCAAGTTTCGCACGCTCGGACCCAGTTGGAGACATCTGCACGGAGTCCGTGCCAAAAATATCTTTGTTTAACTTTATACACTGTAGAGTGTATACCTGGGTGTCCCAAATTGTGAATTTGGCTTATTATTTCTTCCCTTATTTCGTTTGGAATATAAGGTCTAGGGTGTCCTAGGTCTAGGTTACACCAAATTTCTCCTTGAGAGAATTCAACTCGTGTGAGTTTCAATTTGTCCTCCGCGGTAGGGGGAGAACGAATTTGTGAATTTGAAATGTGCAGTAGAAGATTGCATTCTATTGCAGCCGTAATTTTCGAAATTTCGGCTATGGGTGGACCCTCGTCCGTCTGGGTTGAAATCGATTTCGTTTGAATTTCAACCGGATCGAAGGGTCTGGAGAGTGCGTCGGCGACGACGTTGCTCTCTCCGGAAATATGACGAATGTCACTCGTCATTTGAGAGATGTATGTTAGCCATCTTAATCTCATTTTAGAAAAATGTGCATTTTTCTTAAGCATCGTGCCTAGCAGAGGCTTGTGATCCGAACAAATATGGAAAGATCTGCCGTCCAAGTCATTGTGCCAGTGAATGCACGCTTGGTAAACGGCGAACATTTCTTTGTCGAACGACGCTTTGTTCTTCCATTGTTCTGGAATTTCTTTACTGAAAAATCCCAATGGTTGGTAAGATTTCGAGCCATGTTTGTCTGTAATTTCTTGTTCTAGTGCCGCTCCAATGTGTGTGTCGGATGCGTCACAGACTAATCTCCACTCTGCCGTAGGTTGTGGGTGAGCAATGTTATGCAATGTTGCTTTGATCATTGCTTGTTTTAAGCTGTTGAAAGCTTTTTCTCTCTCTGATGTCCATTCGATAGGTGTTCTGTCATTTTTTTTGTTTGACTGAATGGAGTCATACAGAGGTTGTGCCGTGTGAGCGAATTTGCTTGAGCATGCTCGGTAGAAACCACACATACCTAGGAATCTGCGTAGACTTCGTACGTCTATTGGCCTAGGAAATTGTTCTATGGCTTCTATTTTATCTCGTTTAGGACTTATCCCTTCCTTCGAGATAGTGAAACCTAGGAAATCGACGGTAGGTTTTGAAAAAATGCATTTATCAAAACCTACTCGAAGTCCGTGTTCCCCTAGTTTGTCAAAAATTTGTCTGAGGTGGTTCATGTGTTCGTTATAATTTTTAGAAGCCACCAGGATGTCATCTAGGTATACAAATGCGAAATCAAATTTTCGCATGATGCTGTCCATGTATCTTTGCCAAGTTTGAGCCGCTCCGGCCAAACCCATGCTCATTTTCTTAAACTCATAAAGACCGAAAGGTGTAATAATTGCAGTTTTATGAGCGTCATCTGGGTGCATCGGAATATGATAATACGCCGATTTTTAAATCTATTGTCGAATAGATTTGCGTATCATGTAAATTCGCTTGGAAAGAGCGAATGTGAGGAGGAGGGTAGGCGTCTTTCTTCGTTTTCGCGTTGAGGAAACGGTAGTCGCCGGTGATTCTCCATGACCCGTCTTTTTTTGGCACACAGTGTAACGGGGATGCCCATTCGGAATCTGATGGTGCAATTATGCCTTCTGAAAGCATTTTGTCAAAAGTACTTTTGACTTGAGCCCGTTTTTCGCCCGCCATGGGTCTTGCTCGGAAGTGTACTGGTGTTCCTTCCGTGGTTATACGGTGGTAAACCCCGTTGTTTTTCCATTTACCTTGAAGTTTGCTCATTTTATCATTGTATTTGTCAATGATAGAGCGAATGTTTTCGTCCTCCGTGATTTGCACGTCCTCTGGTTGAGGGGTATTGTCACGATGAGGGATAGTAGCTGCTATTTGTTCGTCAGTGAACTTTTTGTTCATGACTGCAGCTATTTTTTGATCGGCATAGCTCTTTATTTCATCTTTATAAATGTACTTGTGTTTGACCCGTATTCCGATATCCCAAGACTCGAGGAATGGAATACCTAGGATCGCTAGATCAACTTTCGTGATCATAAAATCGGTGGTCATGTCTCCGAGGCCGATGTTAATTGTTGTGTCAGCTCGCCCTAGTGTGTCTATAGGGGCTCCGTTAGCTGCTGTGAGCTTAACGTTGGACTTAAGAATTTTCAAGCCCATTTTTTTTGTGACATTGTGGGGCAGAATGTTCACTTCTGCACCCGTGTCAATGAGAAATTCAGTGCCATTTAGTTTGCACTTGAAAAAGAGCCTTTTATACTCAGTAGACTGCCGGCGTATAGGCTCAGATACACTGGCAGTTATTCGTTTTCCGAACTCTCTGCGTCGGAGGTTGGAACGGTACTTTCTTGTACCGACCTCTGAGTATTTTCGGTAGAAACCCGGGTTTTAGGCTGGCTTATAGTCGCTGCCTTTCTGCTAGTTTTGGAAGCAGTGTTTGTCTTCCAAGTGCAGTGTTCTGGGTCTGCACATTTGCGAGTTTCGTTACCGAAACGTGCGTGGTTTCGACAGACATAGGCCGTCGGTTTGTGAGGCTTACTCTCCACTGGTTGGGGTTTGAACTCAGCTTGTTTCGAGAGGGCCTTTTTGAAACCAGTATTTATGGGTTTCGGAGTAGATTCTACTCCTCGTATGTTCAGAGAAGTATTCTCTGTTCTGTACGCGTGCAGCGTATCAGCTAGGTTGAGCCGGGAGGTCGTGGTAGGCTGAGCTGCGACCATACCTCGTGCTTCGATGGGAAGAGTCTCGATCCACTTTTGAGTGATCAGAGCTTCAGAAAAGTACCCAACAGCTTTCGAGTACATTTCGTGGTACTTGGTGCTGGGTTTTTTGGCGAGAGATGCGGGGTCCTCGAGTGCGAGGAGCCTGTCCTGTAAGGACAACCCATATTCTCGCAGGAGGCGCTGTTTGGCCTCTTCGTAGGGTGCGTGGGGTGCTGTGAGGTAAGCTGAGTCGATAGCTTCCCTCATTTCTTCTGGTACCCACTTGTATATAGCTGAGAAGCATTCGTTCTGCGTTCTCAGGTGTTTTCGCACGCAGTATTGATCGAACTCGGCGAGTGCACGATCGATATTCTTCTTTTGGAAGATTGGTTTTTGATAATCTCCCATCTCCTCTAAAAGTGCTTGAAAGCCACTTTGTGTAGAGGGATGTTGCGTGAGATGTGGGGCGTAGAGGCCCGGCGGGGTCGCACGCCCGCAGTGGTTCCCTGAAATCCACTAGCTTCATAAGAGGGAACGAAATGCTCCGTGTTGAGCCTGTTCAAAGGCGGGGTCACCATTTGTAGTGGATTTAGATATGTTTTACTTGGCGTAGGTAGGCCAAGTCGGACATTTATATTCCGGTTATGCGGGTTAGTCCCCGGGTCATTCTCGTGAGGAATGTGAGCGGATCCGCCAAGGTCAACTGGCTTGGCGGATTGAAATGGGAGATAGTTCGTGTCGCAGCCGCGTGGAGCGCTGGGCTCGCGTAGCAAGTGCTGGGTTCGATCAGTTTGGTACTGAGCCGTTTTGTAATATTCCGGCCTTAGATTTATATCTGAAGGGGGAATATGTTTAGCTTGGTTGAGGTACTGAAAAGTATCCTTCGCTTTTTGTTTTATTTGGAGTGTATTTTTGACACTCGGATCGGCCGGGTAGGCCTGCGTCGAATATCGTGGGTATTCGGACAGCTTGGTCGAATCGTAATGATCGGCTTCAGAGCGAGTCTGAAAGGTATCCTCGATCTTTTGTATAGGCGAGGCTTGATCGAACGTTTCTTGAACGAATACGTCGGGCGAGAAGGCGGTCCGGACGTGAGGATCGCGCCTTGCGCTGTCGCTGGGGTTCAGCGGATTCGCCGTGTAGCCGGTAGGGAGCACTACGGGGGCTACTCGGCCCGGCTTCGCCGTCGTCTGCCTCCCCTTGCAAGGGGAAATAGGACGGCCGACGTTCCATCGAAATAACCGAGTTTTTAGCTCGTTTCGATGCCTCTATGTGTGAAAAATAGAGGGTTTGGGAGGTGGACTCGCTTGACAGAGCGTCTTTCCAATGCTCGTATGTCAGGGTCCTACCTCGTAGCCTTGAAAAAGGCTTCCTTAGACGGTAAATTAGAGCGGATGAGCAGAGTAATTTACCGGCGTGCCCACAGCGGTCGGTTACGAGCTTAATGCTACGAAACCCGGGCGACACGGCTCGGAACGTCCCTCGGGCGTACGATCTAAAGAGAATATCGATAGATGTACCGGGTGGCGTCCTGACAGATAAACTACGTTGGGCAATGAGCAGGATGAATAATCACTGGACTCGTAGATGCCAATGCGAGATCTGTGTGGAGAGAAGGTAGGCCTTGTAGAAAGCAGTAGGAAGCCGTTCTTGAGATGACTTCGTAATGCAGAAGGTTCGTCAGCGTAGAGCGTGTAGAATTCTTCGTACTTCAGAGTGTGTCGTCGTCGAGAGCGGAGAGTGGAATGAATTTCGGAGGGCTCCCAGCGGGGTATTTATAGGGAGGTGGCCGCCTCCTGCCGCCTCCTGGTTGGTCCGCTTAATTTCATAAATTCGACTGTGCAATCTCATTGGTTCGCACATTGTTTTCTCAGTTTCCTTGCCGGTTTTTGTTTATTTGCGTGTTTATTTATTATAATAATTTATTATAAATTTTAAAAATTAAATTCTTATAGAATCTAGTTAATATCCATTATAATAAAATAATTTCTGGACATTTCATTAAGTTCAAATGACTACGTACTTGCTACATGATACGTACATTTAAGTAGCAATAATTTTGATTGTATACGCAGGTGGAGTTGGAAAATTTGTTCTTTATTCATTTATAAAAACATCATTATTTATAGCATTCAAGCAAAATGGATTATTTCAGTATTAGACCCATACACTATTTTGGGTCAACTTAATATTTTCAGAATATTTTACGGGAATCTTGGAACCCACTTTTCATGAAACGTAAGCCGAAGAATTTTGAAGTGAAGTTAAAGAATTTTTTTTAATACAAAGTTTTGTTATTGTTAACAATCAAGCAACAAGTGTATTATACTTATCAGTATTAGAAAGCCCCTTACGCGAATTTAGGTCTACTCAAAATGGGTGCTTACCTATTTGCTTAAGTACTCCTATTCACCGGCCAACTAATGGAATATTGTCATTAGCTGTAAATTTCTGAAACTTATACATGTGTGTGTTATTTTGCTTGACGTTCTGTTTTCAGGGATTCGCTCTACGATGATACCTAAAATATTTTGTAAGGTGTAGTAGGGGCACCGGGCCCGATTGCTCGGTTATGCAAAAACCGCACAACTGATCGGTCGTAAAGGAGGGGTAAACACCAGCGCCGTAAACAATTATGGATGTGTTTAAATAGCTAATTTGTTTTTATAAATATTTATTAAATGTTATGTTTTTTCGATTCTTATTTATTTTTTCAGTACAATTTAGATTAAACCAGAGGTGCCTGAATATTATACAAACCAATACAGAACCCAATGATAGTTAGGAACCTATATACATACTTATGCAATAATATTACTAATAAGTTAATTGATGAGTTACATAAATGTATACATCATTCTTTAGCCCAATTACAACAAAATTTTGTCACGAGCAATTTTTTTTTTTTCTTATAATTATCATAATTACCTATCTATTGAGCTAAGAAGGTGATAGCAACTTATTAGCATTTCTTTGCCAATGGATATGTGTTACATAACATATCTCTATACTATCTTGAAATATTTTGTGTATTTTGACACACAAAATTCACAGGAGCACTGCACAGCATTCACAGAACAAAGTTTTCATGAAAACACCATTCCCTACTGCCATAGATCTTGAGGTTTTCATCTTTTCAGACCATCAGAGTTCTGTAACTGAACAACAACTTCGTTGTTTTGACCTTGGAGCCTCTGATGACGGGCTATTGCTTGAGTCTTGATGACATCATTTATCATTAGAGTGTTGAGGTCCTTATGAATGTTGTTATTGGAAGCATCCTGTACGCATCAACGCATGACCGTAGTACTTTGTACTGGAATCGCTGTATAATATCGTGCAACGACAATCTGTTACGAAATTATGTTACGGTTACGTGGAAATTTTCCTAATCGATCTTCACTGCAGAAATTTGGGAGGATATTCTTTGGATATCGGATACTGAAGCGTTTTGAATGTGAAAATTTACTAGAAAGTGTAAAATTGGGGGGTCGGAGGGCCACTTGGGAGGCGCAAAGAACACACATTATCCACACTTTTAACTCCCCTCAACTGAACTCCCATCAATGGTGGAGGGGGCATATCATTAAATCAAAATAGAAAAACCTAAATGAAAAAGTGGGGAGAACACCCAGGCTCACCCGACACTGACCCAAGGGATCAGGGAAGTTGCAGAAGGAGGAGGGTGAGAGGGAAGAAAGGTTGAGGACCCCTAAGGACGACAGTGGTGATATTCTGGAGCACTTCTGCCGAGATGCCCAACTATAGTGACTTCATGGCACTTTTCCTGCACCACACCCGCGCCACGACAGGGTCGCCACTCTCTTTAGCTCAGATACCACTTGCTGCAGGTCATTTCCATTATACTTAACTATATTAGCTCGCCACGTCTGCTTCATTTGCTACCACTGGCAACCTGGACATCTGGGATTATGGTAAGCCCATTAGGCTTAAAGAAATGATATCCCGCTCCTTGCCCCGGTCACTGTGCATGTGATATAGAAAGTCTCTTCTTCTCAACATCCTCTGGATGACAAAGCACCTACTATCTGTTCGGCAACCACATAATGACGTAGAATGTGGCCACCCTGAGTCTGTTGACACTGCTCCACCACATGAAACAGGTTCTCATTTTTCAGGCCTAGCAAAGGGTCCCACAACGACCCCTAAACACCTCACCGTGGTGGGCAATGTATGAAAGTGGCAATAGTCGCTGGGCCAATGCCCTCTGAAGTAGAAATGGGGGATTCAGAGCACTGTTGGGGTTCTCAACTATCTACTGATTCCTGTAGTGCAGCAGCTATTTCCGCTGATGAGCTGGGTTTTGAAGCAGTAAATGTTACTAGGCTGCTCCACAATTGCTGCCTTACGAAATCAAGGTCTGCAGCAGTGCAGGCGACCTCCTAGGTCAAGACTCTAAGTGCAAGCTGGCACTGGCCTTGGGATGGGAGGCTGCCAAAGAGAGAGGCAATAACGAGTCCACCGACCTTGACCGGTGCATGGAAGTGAGCACTTGTGACACCAGGTGGGATGTCTAGCCAAGAGCGAACTTCACGATCTAAGTCAAGCAGCCTCCTAGCCGTAAGTCTACCAAAGACTAACCCATAGGTTATCTGGCAGTAAGTACGTGATTCTTCTGTGGCTTCAATGGAGCCTTGATGTTACGGGCTAGTGCTCCACCAAAGTCCAATGGATAGCAGCAATGGTGGCCACACCCATAAAGTAACGCCAAAGTACCACCAAGCCTCCTACACAGATCGGTCGGGGATTGGTGACTGTCTCCAGGCCCACTTACCTTTTTTTTTGGTGGGGGGGGGGGGGGGGGTTGTCTGGCACGGGCCTGTTCAGGATGTCAAGATCGACCCACGATGAATAATGAATGTCAACAATCGGGAATGGGGTCAGAACTAATAAAGCGCCTCTATCGTCGAGCTTTCGAAAAATATATTTCCTTCATCAGGGATCAAGAGCTTTTTCTCATCAGCACTAGGAGCCCTTGAGCCCTGATGAAGGAAATATATTTTTCGAAAGCTCGGCGATAGAGGCGCTTTATTAGTTCTGACCCCATTCCCGATTGTTGACATTCACTGTTCAGGATGAGCAGGTTTATAGTATTTGACACTTTTTTCCGGCGCTGGGTATAAATACCATCAGGTCCAGCAGAAGTGGAGTGTTTGACATGGTACTTATGTGCCCTGTCACAACGTACTGGCAAGTACGTATGGCTACACTGTGGAAGCTGGATGTACCACCGGCTTGCTAGGCTTGTGGCTGGAAGCACTCATGGGTGGCTCCCAGTATTTCACCACCTTCTCGAGAGGGGGCAAAACGCATCCCAAGCTCTCTTCAGTGTCTTCGCAGAGTGGGCCAGATGCTTCCTCCACAGCTTCTAGATCCTGTAATATTCCCACCTTCTTGCTTATTTAGCTACTTGGCAACCTTAGCGAGACACCTCTCCCTGTTGTCGGGCCACGGCAGCTTCCAATGGGGAGGGAAGATCCTCTTTATATAGCTGCGACCTCTTATTCCAAGCCTTCTGGCCTCTCAACAGCCTACCTCACCAGATCCTGCAAGTAGGCTATTATAGCCATCAACATTGCATATCTGCTACCTGAGCTTCAAAACTTCAGTCTTCACACATGAAGGGGATGCGGGAGGGGCAACACGGCTATTTGCCAGGATTAAATCCTGTTCAAGCTGCTTTTAGTGAAGCCTCAGAAAAGAAATCCTGAGCAATGGAAAAAGTTTTTATTTTGATATTTGGAATCTTTGTATTTTTGAGTCGTAAGCTAGTGGTTGAAAATTGTTATTCATGGGTAAATTACAAAGGTTCATTAAGAGTTTAAAAAAAATAAATAAATAAATAAATAAACCGATTGAATCAAAGCGACGGCCAGGGAAAAATCCTTTGGGCATAGTACGACTTTCCTTTTAGTTTGGGGAAGTGCCTGTAAATCTTTAATAGGTCTTTTGAAAGTAGCACATAATACAATCCTTAGGATTATACTAAGGAAGAATGCTAGATATTCAACTGTTCTGCTCCACAATGAATTCGAGGTGCTGAATGTTAGGCAAGTATTTTTGCTACAAGCTTGTCTATTCGTCTATAAGACGGGTATCCATCCTGATCATAGAAGCCGTATCTCTAACTCACGTACTGCAATGTCTTAGTATATTCAGCTCCCAAAACTTAATACTGAGCGTGCAAAGAATAATTCTTATCATAAGGTGTTGCGCTTCCTCTACGCCTGTTAAATTAACCCGGACGATTTTGGTGATTTAGGGAGCTTTAAGAAGGAGATTTTGATTAAAATTATAGAATTTATGGAATAAATGTATTTAAATATTTTAACATTTGTTTATTTGAGCGTTGCTCTTTAGGTGTTTGATGATATTTAGTTGTTTTTTGTTTTGTTTTTTCTCTGAGATTAGCTCCACCAGCCGCCACAAGTTCGTAAGAACTTAGTAGGTTGGTGGACAGAAGAAATAATTCTTATGAGACTATTGTCATTTCTGTGATTTGTTCTTCTTTCTGTCAATAAATTGATATTCTATTCTATCCTATTCTTTTATCTTTCGGGTTGTTAGGAAAGTAACAACTGGAGCCGGAAGGTTGAATCAGTCAGGGTCTAGACGTCAGCCGCTCCTACCCGCTCCGCCCTGTTACGAGAGAGAGGCGATGAAAGGGGTGAGCGAAGGTGGGAAGGTGAAGTAGTGAGGCAGGTGAGGGTAGGAGGACACCGAAGGAAGGGATCACCGCAGTCTGGATCTCTGTACTCGGCTCAACTCTTCCTAACATCCTACTTACACACAGTCAGTCCTCCCCTCAGGAGCCCCAGTGTTTTTTTCAATCCTTTTTACCCCGTTTGTTTTCAACCCTTAGCATTCTTCCAAGTTAATCCCACGTCCTCCTTGGGTCTCTTCCAAACTTAAGTATACATCCATTACTTAAGTTCCAAACTTGGCTAATCCCAGTTAAAAATTATCCTTTCACACCTACGGCTCCCCTAATTTTTTCCCTTCAGTGCCATCGTCCGAGCATCCTTTGATCACGTTCAGTTAAATTCAGTTGTGTCGGTTTCGGGATATAAGTGCACTCCAGCTTCAAGTCCCCCATCGACGATCGGCCGCCTCGGTAAGTTGTTTTCCTCACAAACTATGGTAACAATAATACTAATAATAACTATATGACAAAGTTTAAATTAATTAAATATATCATTAAAGAAGTCATTATCAAAGTTATACCTACTCGTATTCGAAACTGTCGAGCTTTCCCCTATAAAAAAAATGTGAACAATTAGTGTATCCAAATTTGAATGATGAATTCAAATTTAGTTATGCGAAATTTCTAATACAATCTGAACATGACTTCCTTGAAACTTGCAGGGAAAAAATGAAATGACTACCATAAATTATTTGTCGATGGAGCACGTTAACCAGTCAAACGCTACAACCTTTCAAAACATTGCAACTTTTAAGAAAAATTCAGAAAACGATTCTTGACTATTCTTTTGAATGTCATACTACATAATTATAGTAATTATAGTGGACTTCAGTATGAGTTAAGTTAAGGATCCTATTAAACTGCCTCAGGTCCATTTGCAAAGAGGATGAACCCTCACAAATATGCTTTTGTGGGTCAATTGAAATACATTTTACAGTATCTACAAGTTGTGCAAGGCTAATTATTTTTTAATATTGTTGATTCCTTTCACATAAATTTGATCTAAATTACGATAAAGTTTATTTTTTAAATAAAATTTTATTTTTATTATGGGGAACTAACAGGTGAAATTACAGGGATCTCTATGGTCATATTCGATTCTTGGGGAAAAGAAAAACTCAAATGTTATCAAGAGTCTGATTTCTATTTTTCAACCCCATTGGGGTACGTCTCCAATATTCTAAGCCAAGCTTCGTCTAATATGTGGTTTATATCCAAATTTCATTAGTCAGGCTATTTGGAATTTACTCATTTATGATGTAAATCAACACATTTTCATGTCCTTATTTCGGCACTCGAGGAAATTTCGCCTAACGTGAAAATTTTGCGTCACGGAAATGTCATGTGAGCGAGATTCTCCTCAGTTTCTTGGTCTCTTACAATGTTCACCACTACAACTGGAACAAAGTATATTAAAATTTATCGTGTTCGAAATTAAATATTGGTCAACGGTGGTTCTAAAATCTTGGAATACCTTTCACCAAACCCAGATGGGTGAAATGCATGGGTTCCTATTTCGAAAAATCAGTTGTTCACAAATTACCAATTCAATATTCACAGTAATGTTTGTGTATGAATTCCTATAGATTCTACTAACATTTGTTTGCTCCCCTCGCAGACTAGACAGTAACAATAAAAAATGTCAACATGAGTGTGAATAAAACCAAATTATGCGTGAGAGAATAGTATGATGTATGTATTGTGTGTGCCCTTAAAATCAGCTGTTGTTACATTGACATGGGAATTCCCCTGCTATGGTGGGTAATTTGATTTCAATCGTAATTTGATTTCGTTCAACTTTTCAAGGATTCAGCGGGTAAAGCCCTATAGTTTTTTCTTGAACTTATTGCTACGAGAATAAAAATGGCAGCTGCGCTTGCGCAGTATCAGAAATTTCATGTATTATGTGTATGCAGTTATATGTGTCAAGCGAATGGGCGAAATTAAGTTTTGTAACGGGCATAATTCTGAAAATGTATATCCGGATCCTCTCAAATTCGAAAGAATAGGTAGAAAATATTTAGACGGTCTTTAAAATTCCATTGCATTTCTAGTAATGGTAATTAAGTCATATAAATAGCCAATAAGTACCAAAACAATCAACCGAATTTGCACTTATCTTATTCGGTTCTTAGAAATTAGTTATTCTAGATTGTATTTTTAAACCACGCAGCTTACATGTGAAACTTTCTCTCGGCTTCCTGGCCATTTTTTTCAAATAATTGGGATGCGAAATTATGCAAAGAGGTCCGAAATTGAGATTTTGCATGTAATTCTCTTAAACATGCTTCTATTTTGAAAACATGACAAACAGGTAGGAATTCATAGTTTTCAACCTTCAATTTTAAACCGATTTGATAGAAGCCCATTGGAAATTATCACAGGCCTAAAATGTTTTCTTCTTTAAGTGATGAAGCTTGGTTAATTTGGCAAAATAAATTAAACTATTAGTATATATACACCAAAATTATTTCAAATATTTACACTCGAATTTCGGTGGGTGATTATAGAAAAATTATATCTTGGACTGAAGAGTCCTATTATTTATTATTTTAAAAAAATCGTGAATATTTTGTACGTTGTGTGTTTTTGAATGAAAAATACAAAACTCATACGTTAAAAACCAAAATAAATTTGAAAATAGCTCAATTTGGGCTGACTCAGATTTGAAAACCCATTACAAGAACCCTGGATTGTTTTCTTTGGATAGTTTGGTAGTGAATGGGATATATGTTTTGGAAGTGAGAAACGCATAACAAACCATTTACGTTTTCGGTAAAGTCGAGGCGGAGAATGTAGTACGAATTGCAAGTAATACCCAGCTGGTAGTACATGACATTAATATGTTCCATCCTAAAATAAGTTCAGCGTTTCACATTGGAGGCACCTGGCCGTATACTGGTTAATCAACTCGTCTTTCCTTCACTGGTTCAGTTCGAGACACCAAATTAACAATCGAAAAACAAGAAGAAGAAGAGGAAAAGCACATTTTTAGTCGACGCTTATAAAAATAGATCAATCACAAAAAATTATTTAAAATTTTACATGACTCGCTTCTTTATTTGATCGTAAGGACCTACAATCAACCATTATAAATCTGTTTGCGTACAAGGCCAGAATAAATTGAGCCATTTTCATGCCTCCATGGAAATGTCGTTCGGTAATTATAATTGTCACCGCTATCAATGCGTCTCCGTATCTTGTAATCGTTAGTGCTTCAATGAAGGAGGATGGTGATTCGGACATTTAATAGCCGAACAGAACATCAAACAAGTTTTGACATCACACCAACCTCGTAACCAGGGCTTCTCAGGGATGTATGGAAGTGGAAATCGGTAGCATGTGGTGTGTGAGCTTTCCAACGACTAGCAAATGAAACAGAATGAAAAATTGCAAAGATACAGTTCCTTAGCAATGATTTGGTTGTAAGTGAGAATCATCAGAAAATTCCGTCCCCCGTAAAAGTTGCGGTGTGCGTCAAAGCAAGACACGTCAGTGAGCAAGACAAATTTCAGACAAGACAAATATCAGTGAGCAAAACTATGGCATGGTATTTTTATTCGCCTGTTGTTGTAGACTTTAAATGAAGTTCTAATTGACACATTCACAGACTATAAAAGGAAAAGAAATTGTTACCTTTTAAAAATATAAACTGCGTTTAAGGTAAAGAGATAATGTACTAAATACTGTAGATAATGTATCAATGTAGGTTAGAGTTGAATTTCGAGGAGGTGAATTATTACATCAACAATTATATTCAGTAGGTAATAAGCATTGCTCTATATATCTCCATGACAGCTTTCAGCAACGAACAATCTGTGGGCAACCTTCTCCTTTGAGAAGCCGGACAGCTTCTTCATAACTCAAATTTGGCTTGGCATTGAGGTACCGTAGCTGCTCCCTCTGCCACAGCTTGAACAGCCATACTTGCATAAACTTCCACCTGTTATTCCTAATCAGAATCGCTGATTCGATCTGCAGTTTCGGAATTCTGCGAACAAGGTGAATCCACTGAGTCAACACTTACTTGTCGGGACACATTACGCTTTTCTTCCTTATACTTTACCAGTATCCACTCAGCGTACAACCTTATCAAACTTATTAATAGAGAGATAGAGATATCAGGGATAGTGGTTGTTGGGAATATGATACTGATTTGCCAAGTCCCAATATTTTGTCTGTGACAAAATGTTCTTCAACCGTATCTTCGCTACTATTTGAGGGAGTGTTGCGTTCGACATTCCAACTTTTTCTTGAGATACTTCTGCAGCAATTCCAATATGAGCTGATATTGGATCTAGTTTCGTCCCAAGAAGCAGAATGGAATTCAAAGCAAAAATTAAGTCAACCCTTACAAAAGAACATATCTGGCACTTTCCACTGGTGTAAAATCCTGAAACCCCTAAAATTAATTAGCTATTGAGTTCCAATTTTAATCGAAATAGATACCCGATTACATCGACACTAGTGCAGTAGAAAACGCAACTCAGATAGTAGACGTACTATTTGATTCGAGTTTTCCTTGTCGCTAACGACCTGCCCGCCGGCTGTGTTGAAACAATCGAGTTACAGTTATGTTGTGACCAATACGGGAGAAGGGACTTTCCTTTCCCACCGCCACCAGCTGTAGAACGCGGAATGGACGGTGCTTGCAGGCATAAACCGATATCATGTCGAAAGCAACCTTGTCACCGGTGGGACCAGATTGGAGCGATGAGGGAATTCCTCTGAGCTCATAGCCCAGTCATTGCGTTGGAACGCACAAGGGTCACATGCCCAAAACTTAGAAGAACTAAATGGTAATTTATGTACCTATAAACACGGACGAAGCCATTTTACATAATGTAATGCTGGTTACCCAACATAATAATACACAAGAATTGTAATAATAATGACGAGAATAGAAGTTCCAGGAGTTCCAAATGACCATGTGAATTTCCGTAATTTTTACACATTATATTTATGTCAATTTTTTGAAATTTCTTCACTTTTGTAAACACAGAAATGCTTAACTATCAATTTTTGAAATCCGGTGGACCTTGTCCCGCCTAACATATTATTCGTACAGTCATGGTTAAAAAAATAAGAATAATTTATTTATTAAAATTTATTATTTAATTGAGAATAAGTAATAAAGTAGTACGTATAAAGGGTGAATATTGGTATGTAAAGGATTATAATTTTGATTCATAATGGTGCAATTCGTTTTATAAACGATACCTCTAAATCCTCTTGCTTTTCACTTTTTTCCCATTCCCTTTCAACAGACGCTGTTATGTCACTTAGATTCGGCGTATTTGAATTAGTTTCTGTTGATGTGCTGTCCAACCTTTCTGAGAAGTTGAAAGATACGTCGGACGCTCGAAGTGGAGATTCATGGAAAGAGAGCACCATTTTATGCGTATCTCGATGTCCCAGAGAGGCTTACTATCAAATTTCCAATTTCTAGGGTGAATAGGAGATAATTTAGATAAGTCAGCTGATCTGGATGGAACCCGTTATTGCATTCGTCTGTTGATGTCATGGAGACATCAACCTGTCAAATTTCAAATTCCTAGGGTGAAAAGGAAAGAATTTAGGTCACTCAGCAAAACGGAAGTTAGTGAAAAATGTTGTGTATTTCCACGAAAAATAAAGAGTTACAATGTTAAATCGATTTCGACGGTTAGGCCATCATTAGTAACAAACAGTAATAAAAATAAAGTTATAAATAAATATAAATTATAAAAATAAAGTTACTGATGATGGCCTAACCGTCTTCTTATTGAAGAGGGACGACCTATCGGAATTGATTCAGGGGATGGGGGACAACCCAAGCACGAGAAAAAAAATAACCGCATACAAATCCGTTTCAGACCATTCTAAGACCGAATCCGTGAAAAAACCATAGGTGTGTGTGTGTGTGTGTGTGTGTGTGTGTGTGTGTGTGTGTGTGTGTGTGTGTGTGTGTGTGTGTGTGTGTGTGTGTGTGTGTGTGTGTGTGTGTGTGTGTGTGTGTGTGTGTGTGTGTGTGTGTGTGTGTGTGTGTGTGTGTGTGTGTGTGACCAATATTGTCGACGCTGCCCAGGCCACTTCGAGATTCTTTCTTTTTGATCCCAATTTTAGTCTAGTTGTGCAACAAACCTCGGAAATTTTGAATTCCGTGATGGAAGAGGGGAATGGAGGGGGTGAAGTCGAAAAAAGTGGGTTTTTTTCGACAAATATTGTCGACGCTACCCAGGCTTCAATTTCCAACCAATTATTATTTGGTTCGATTAAAATTTCAGTCTACTTGTGCAAAAAGCCTTGGGATTTCCGATTACTGTCGAGTTGGAGAGGATAACTACCTACCGATTCTTTCAGGCGCTGCCCAAGCTACAAATCTCAACCAATTTTCGTGATTCTTTTTTCGTTCCTTTAAAAATTTGATTAAGTTTTGGAATGTATGTCAGGAGTTTTAAATTTCATCATAGGAGGGGGTGAATGGAGGGGGTAATACTGATAAATCGTGGTGTTTCAACAATTCTCGTCCGATTTTCGTGATTCTTTTTTTGTTCAACTATGAATTCGGTCTAGTTTTGGATCTCATAACAGGAATTTCAAAGTTAACCATAAATGGGGTGAATGGAGGGATAATAGTAATAAATCATGATGTTTTAACTAATACCGTCAGATTTTCATGATTCTTTTTTGTTCAACTAGGAATTCGGTCTAAATGTGGAAGGTGTTTCGAAGTTTCAAATTTCATCATGGAACAGGATGAATGGAGGAGGTTATAGTTATAAATCGTGATGTTTGAACTATTCTCGTCAAATTTGATCATTTTTTAAATTCATTTATCAATTTGGTCTAGTTTTGGAAACTATGTCAGGAGTGTCAATTTCATACTTATGATAGTAATTCGCTGACGGTGTAGGGAGTTAATGGGCGGGGGGGTAAGTCCGAGCAGTCATGATATTTTTGTTTTTTCTCTTATGTCAATTCTCACAAAAATTATGTAAAATTCATTCATAGGGACGTCCCTGTAATGTATGCATTACTTACCAATATGTTTTTTAAATCAATTTCGCAACGCATTTCAATGAAATCCAAACACATTTTTAAGCACGATTTTGTTCAAGTAAACTTGCTTTAATTCTAGTTCTATTATCAACCTCTTGAAATGCCCAAAGGTGAAGACCGTTAATTGCTATACTTCAGTAACTATTTTCTAATTCATAGTTGATTAACTTTTTCAAAGTAATACCTTTTTTGCTGGATTGCTTGGGTTTTAGCGAAAGATTTTCAATAGGATTTAGTATCTTAATTCTAAGGAGAGAACTTTCCTTAGTATCTGTTCCGTCCCCAATGAAGAAAGTTCTGGAGAATTCACGAAACAGAGTAAAGTTAACGTATCGATATTATTCTACATTTTGGTATACTAGGAATACTGCACTCCCATTATTCTTCTAATGGCGGCCCAAAACTTGCAAGGCTGTTCCAGCCAAAAACTGTTTTTGCGCGGTGAATTCTATATGCTCAACAGAAATTAAACCGCATCAATCACCTCAGACACACAAACAAGTAGTTCATCATATAAAGAGTACTTCTGGAACATCAATCGATCGATTCTTGCTTAGATCCTGTTCTCCCACAGTCTATCGTGATTACAGTGTACTCTGAGAGGCTTGAGATAAATTATCACGAGCATAATTATCATAAATCTTCGAGCTCGATGATTCAATTATTCACAATCTGATTCTGAATGTACATACGTGGCAAAATAACCAGCGCCTATGGGCTGAAGACACGACTGTGGTAATGTAGCTGTGCCGACAAAACTAATATAGAGCTGCCAATACGGTCAGTTAATGTAGGCCTACAGTGGATCTTGAAGGCTACAGGGTTAGTTTTTTTCATGGGAGTGCACTAACGGCGTGATCCAAGGTTCCCTCACTCCTGAGGTTGGTACTGCACATTGGCTTGCGCAAAATCTTTCGGTACGAACGTAATTTTTCTTTAGCGTTCGAATCGTTGGAATATATGTATTTACCATTCATACCTCTGGCAAAAGATTGCAAAATAAGACTACTTGTACAGGATGGAATTTAAGAAGTAGTAGAAAGAGAACATACAACTTATAAGTTTATGATGCACTCAAAACTGTTTAGTTCTGACTTCAAAAGAGAGATCAGTTGTGCTTTGTCTATTTTTTGTAATGGCTTATTCTTTGTTGCTTCTTGGATTCTTATGGATTCGCTGAAATGGATTCGATAAAATATTTAAACGAGTTCCTGAAAAAGTGGTTCGTGTGGCTACCGCATCACATTTTGAGCCAGCCGTCGACTAATCTGACCTGTCAGTTTCATCACAACGACGAAGATTGCCGAAGCAGTTGACTGAGCAAAGCAGTCTGCTGTTCAGGATTACCTAATTTTCCAGTTTACAACAAATCAACCGAAACTAAATTGGCATGAATAGGAAAAGCCTGTGAAATCTGAATCAAAGTGCCTATATATGAAACGTGTTCCAAGACGCGTGGGCTGTGGCATATTGATTTTCTAGAGATGGATTTATTCGATGGGCTGACGACATTTTACTCTTTTGAATTTAAATTCTGATTCAGTGCCTTTGGGAATCCTAAAAAACCATTTTCGGCATTTTATTTTCAATAATAAAGCTTTTTACTTGGCCAAAAAGACAAAAAGTATCTACTCCCTTCCAATATGTATTGTTGGCCCCGAACCAACAAATTTCCTTCATAACATATTCAAAATATATTTTTTATGTATTCTTACAATAATTTTGTAATAATTTTGCCCTATGATGGCCCTTAGGGGCCTGGAAAAGAAAAGTCCTCCCCAAGAATGTGAAAAAGTAATAGACGATTTGGAAATGCAAATATATATTTGAAATTTGAAGCAAAAAAATATATTTGGTATCTGACGAAGAAATGAACTTCGGCGCTAGAATCAATTTCATGTTTGATTCGACGCTACCAAATTGAATAGGTGTTAGAGTCACCCATTTCACAAATCGCAAATTATCGTATTTCTGACCTCATACTACACCTGCTATAAAAGGCCGGAGTTAAAGGCTATTCTTTCATACGTATCTTCATAGTTCATACGGTATCTGACAAAGAACTGAACTTCGGCGCTAGAATCAATTTCATGTTTGATTCGACGCTACCACCTTGGATAGGTGTTAGAGTGACCCATTTCACAAATCGCAAATTATCGTATTTCTGACCTTATACTAAACCCGATATAAAGGGCCGGAGTTGAAGGCTATACTTTCACACGTATCTCCATACTTCATACGGTATCTGACAAAGAAATGAACTTCGACGCTAGAATCAATTTCATGTTTGATACGACGCCACCACCTTGGATAGATGTTAGAGTGACCCATTTCACAAATCGCAAATTATCGTATTTCTGACCTCATACTACACCTGCTATAAAAGGCCGGAGTTAAAGGCTATTCTTTTATACGTATCTTCATAGTTCATACGGTATCTGACAAAGAAATGAACTTCGACGCTAGAATCAATTTCATGTTTGATTCGACGCTACCACCTTGGATAGGTGTTAGAGTGACCCATTTCGCAAATTATCGTATTTCTGACCTTATACTACACCTGCTATAAAAGGCCGGAGTTAAAGGCTATTACTTTCACACGTATCTTCATACTTCATACGGTATCTGTCAAAGAAATGAACTTCGGCGCTAGAACCAATTCCATGTTTGATTTGAAGCTACTACCTTGGATAGGTGTTAAAGTGACCCATTTCACAAATCGCAAATTATCGTATTTCTGACCTTATACTAAACCCGATATAAAGGGCCGGAGTTGAAGGCTATACTTTCACACGTATCTCCATACTTCATACGGTATCTGACAAAGAAATGAACTTCGACGCTAGAATCAATTTCATGTTTGATACGACGCCACCACCTTGGATAGATGTTAGAGTGACCCATTTCACAAATCGCAAATTATCGTATTTCTGACCTCATACTACACCCGCTATAAAAGGCCGGAGTTAAAGGCTATTCTTTCATACTTATCTTCATACTTCATACGGTATCTGTCAAAGAAATGAACTTCGGCGCTAGAATCAATTCCATGTTTGATTTGAAGCTACTACCTTGGATAGGTGTTAAAGTGACCCATTTCACAAATCGCAAATTATCGTATTTCTGTCCTTATACTACACCTGCTATAAAAGGCCGGAGTTAAAGGCTATACTTTTATACGTATCTTCATAGTTCATACGGTATCTGACAAAGAAATGAACTTCGGCGCTAGAATCAATTTCATGTTTGATTCGACGCTACCACCTTGGATAGGTGTTAGAGTGACCCATTTCACAAATCGCAAATTATCGTATTTCTGACCTTATACTACACCCGCTATAAAAGGCCGGAGTTAAAGGCTATACTTTCGCACGTTGGGAAATATCACTTTTGCTTGTCGAGGATTAGCCGTTAGGTGCCAGCGGCCCTGGAGAGCGTTTTTTCCACACGTTTCCGATACAATCGTCGGGAGATGTCGGCATCGGCCGGCCGGCACAAGGACTCGGAAGTTGATAATTTCACACAGAGCGGGTCTGGAACAGGCGGTCACAATAGTTGTATTGAGTCCAGAAAGAAAAAGCCTTGAAGGGAAGAGAAATGGAAAGTCCCCGGAGGGCGCCGAAAGGAAATGTTGACGCAATACTTCAAGTTTTCTTCAAACTTCAAGTAAACATCAACATCGTCGTTGCTTCCGGTTGATGCAGTCATACCAGTTGGAAGTTTAAAACTTTCTTGACCGCCAAAACAGCGAAGAGAGAAAGGTATGGAATTACCTACCTACCTTATTGGTTTGGTATGCGCTCATTCATTGTGCTCATGATCTATGGTGCACCTGGTTGGGGAGGATGTAGCGCGTCCCTTCTTGATTCGTTATTCCTGACCCCGAAGCTCTTAATCAAAGTCTTACTTAAAAAAAGGACAAGATATTCGACAGAAGCTCTCTTTAAAGAGTTCGCAGAACTCAAATTGGGAGAGCTAATTGACAAGATAACTATAATTAAAATATATAAGGATTTTCATAGCAACCGCTTGAAATTTTTATATGAGGGGAAAACAAGAACTTGTGGACAATTTCTTTCTAAATTGCCTTTCCGTAGGACTCACCATGGCCAACGGGCGAATGATTACCGGGGAGCAAAACTGTTCAATGCCCTACCCCATGAGCTCCGCTCTATTTCTAAAATTAAAAAGTTACGAGTAAAAAAAAAAAAAAAAAAAAAACTGAAAAAACATATAATAATGAGGCAATCTGAGACCCATTAGATAATATTAAAACTTTAAGATTGTAACTGAATAATTCCTATATATTCTGATTTACCCGATGTATACCTATTGATTCTAATTTACCTATATTTACTTACAAGATGATTATTGAATAAGGTATTGAATGAGTGTGCTGATTATGTATTACTCCTCCCCACAGCACAAGTCTACGACTTATAGTGAGGAGTAGCATTTCCTGATATGTGTAACTTTTTTTGTATTGCAATACCTATCTAAATAAATGCGTTAAAAAAAAAAAAAAAAAAAAATGGCATGACCATAAAAAAATGTATGCTGGTGGGCACGAGTTAATGGTCCACAGTTTCTATTTCATTTTTGAAGGAGCAAGGAAGAAAAAAGTTGAGTAGACTACCTTTTTTGCAAGACATTTTCTTCGTGTAAAGAAATATCTTGACAATATCGGAGCTCATATATTGCAAATGTATACGGTGAATTTAGGGTCCGTTTCTTTGGCCGGGCTCGTTTGAGCGAGGAGGAGGTAAAGGACTTGTTGAGCGGAGGAAATTGGTTCTCGTTGGCGAATATTGAAGTGTGGCTGCAAAGTACAGGAGGATATTGATCGAAGAATTTAATTGGTGATGCATTTTGGAAGAAAATATATTATATTTAAAAAAAAAATTGACAATTAAATACTAGACAGAAATGAATGAACAAGCGTAAATTTATACCCCCGGCAGACTTATAGTCTATAGCTGTATGCATGTAGTTATATATAATAATATTAATATGTATTTTTCCTATATTATTTATTAAACATGTCATTCATTCAATCATTCATAATGAAAATGTATATCATTTACGAAAAACCAAATTTTCGTTAGCGCATTCCGCACAATCCCTGAAAAATTCATTAAAATCTGACCAGAATTTTTTTTTGTATAGTTCGGGCCTTGAAAAGAATTAGCACAGACATACATCAGACGGACAGACATTGAATCAAAATTGATCAGCAACCTTTGAAACGTAAAAATCAAGTGACAATTTTGATATTGGCAAATTTTTGGAGGAAAAATACATAGAAGTGACGCCACGGAAATGAAGGTACGCCCCTACCCATAAAATATATAATATATATATATATATATATATATATATATATTTTTTTTTTTTTTAACGGAACACGAGTGTGAATTATAGACAAAAGCGGGTTTAAATTACGATAAAATGTTCAGTGCACAATCACAAATCGCTTTAAATGCACCAGAAAATATTTTATTGAGGAAGATTTTCGAAAATTGAATTTTTCCAAAATTTGAGCCATAACAATACAATTTATTATAAGAAATCTTGGTACTTGGGTAGGTAAATGTTCTTAAATGTGAATAAAATGTACTTTAAAAAACGCTGCAAATTATTACAAAAATGCTTATTATTTGTATATTAGATAGCCCTTAAGTTAAACGAAGTCTATTTTTCATTATCTAAATTTATCTGCTTAGGCATAAACGCCTATCGAAGAGAAATTAAATTAAAAACACCTACATTTTACTGGTCTTTTGAATTTACCACAAGCTGACCCAACAACCGAAAATTAACGACATAAAATAAATCACCTACCTACGCTTCACAACTCCATTTATAGGTGACAAAAGTTATAGTAATCTGAATTCCTTTGGAATTATATCAGCTGATACGAGCGTTATAGTTTATTAGGTCATTTTTATTATGTTTCACCTGTTGCGATTCATCCCATGTTGATTTTTTTCCCAGTTAAAGTTCTAGCCCTTAGTGAGAAGAGTAAACCTATGAAGTTACAGCTGCCTGGGTGGTTTCTTTCGATTATTTGGAATGATATCTATGAATTATTATTAAACCCCGTACATAGTCAACCTGTAGTAGATAGCCCTTCACTGGTCCAAAAAAAATTACCTCCCAAATTGAGTCTGGTGACGATGTCACAAATGTCACATACCTGAAATAAGTACATATTTTGTGTCTCAAGTTAAAAATGTTTCAATTAAATTAGCTAAGTCAGCTGATCAGAAAAGACCCAATCAATTCAATTCAATTTCCTAGGATGAACAGGAGAGAATGTAGCTTACTCAGCTGATTAGGAATGAGCCAGTCATTTCAATCGTCTCCTAATGTCCCAGGAAGTCTCCCTTTCAAATCTTAACTTCCTACGATTAACAGGAGGGATTTTAGCTCACGCAGCTGATTAGGAAAGAGCCAATAACTGCAATCGTCTCTTAGTGTCCCAGAGAGAGTCTCTATCAAATTTCAACTTCCTAGGGGGAGCAGGAGAGAATTTTGCTCACGCAGCTGATTAGGAAAGAGCCAATAACTGCAATCGTCTAATAATCTCAATTGTGTCCAGGTAACTACTTGTTTAATTAACCAAGGAAAACCTAAAGAAAAGACCAAAGCATTATCATCTTGATAATTTCTATAAATTACTTTAGATTTACAATTTTGTTCTTTCTACTGTTTCGATTTCCAGACCAACGGTTTCGATTTCTAGTTCATTCCAATCAATGAACTACTGCAATCATTCGAGAAAAAAATCTTGCATACAAGTCTTCATCTTGCATACAAGTCTTTACATGCAAATCTTGTATGCATTTATGTCTTCACTACCCAGTCTAATAGTGGTTATAATCATATTTACAAAATTAACTGAGAAGGATCACTTGTATGTAAACAATTATTCAGACAACCACGCTAATACCTCAGATTGTCGGACACGCACTGCGTAGTGGTTAACTTAATACGGTTAGGTAAATCGAGAGCTTTCCAACGACCGGCGAACGATTTTCGTACGATCACAAATGCCTATGACAGTTCCGTAGCAACGATTTGGTTGTAAGCGATAATAATCAGAAAATCAGAAGTAACTTTTCGGGAACGTAACATAACACTTTTCGGTTCTATGTGTCAAATTAAAAACATAAAATGTCAATATGAAAGCGAATGTGGAAACCCGGAATACTGTTGTATTTGAAGTTTGTGCGTTAATATCATAATATGTACCTCTTCAAATGTATTTGATTTGTTACATCACCAAAGCATTGGTACCGTGTTAGTGCTACAGTAAATACGTTAAGAAATATTTTGCCTCCGATCCACCTACAGGTAGCGGAAGCATTGCTTTTACTTTCGGAAGATGACACTTTTTTCTCCAAGCTCAAAATTGCCGCTCGCATTTTGCGTTTTAGACCATTACAAACAAATTTTGTTCAGTCTCAGTATGTGTGTCTGTCCGTGTGTTCGCAAATCATTGTAACAAGCTTTATTTCAACAGTTTTTATCAAATTTTGATGAAATTTTCAGGGAATATACGGGTTAGACGGTACATGGTCCCCTATCAATTTAATCGGTCAAAAATTATTAGTTTTCACGGCGCAAAGACAAATGTGCAGTTCATCAAGCTTCATTTTCTCATGACCTACCCGTCCGATCTCGCTCAAATTCGGAGGGTGATCAGATGACGATGAGCTAACTGCATATGAATTTCATACGATCGTATCACATTAGTGGTTACTGCGCATGAGCGGACGAAATCATTGCAACAAGCACTACTTCTACAATTTTCATCTAGTTTAAATTAAATTTTCAGGGATGAATGGTTCATCTTTTAAGATTTATATATAATAATTATTATTATTATAAAATATAACTTTTTAATGATTAATACATTCCTGGAACGAATACAAGGAAATTATGTGCCGCATCCATCTTGGCAAACATTTTTTTGGTTTGAATCGACATATCCATGATCTAAACATCTGAAGCAATTCCCAGTAAGAGGGAAGTTTTTCGAGTTTTGCTTGATTAATACCGATTTTTTCTGAATAATTTGCCAATTTCTGTGGGATTTCATGTGGTACTTGTGAGAGGTGAGTTTTTCATTTCTTCCTGTTGTATTTCGCGCATTTTATTCGGGAGCCATCGCTCTTTTTCACTCTGTGTGTCTAATACTCGTATGTCTCTTGCTCTAAAGCCAACCACCAATGGACCAATAACTACAAAACAACTTCAGACCGTCAACCCGTCTCTCCCTTTCTCTTTCTCTGTTTTCTTGACCCTCTTTCAAACTAGTAAAAACTTTTGCAAGTCGAAACCGTCCATTGAAAATAAACAGCATAACCAAGAAGGGAGTCTAATGGAAAAAAAGAAGGTTTTTGCAGGAGGTTGTTATTGCCCAACCCTAGCAGCTGAGGGGATTGTGGTGTTGTGAGGTGTAAAAGGTCCCGTTCACACTGTGGCCACAATGGTCACAATGACAGAACGTGATTTTCGCTCAGAGATTCAAGCTGAATTTGCCTGAAGCACGACCTATTCCTAACAATCTACCAAAAAACAAAAATTTGAATAAGTTTCCACACTTAAGGTCGGAGAACCGTTCGTAATTTCATAGTATTCCACCAACTAAATTCTCATTACTAAACTAACAAGAAATCGGTGCAGATAATTTCAAAACCAGAATTTTTGTTTACGCTGTACCTTCTACTTGTTTACCTTTGTGTCCATACATCTTTATTTCGCACATCATTTCTTTAATTTTCATCGATTTTGATGGAATCTTCAGAAATTACGCTGATCCGTCACCATGCTTATTTTCAGGGGTTTTTTTTTAATCATTCATGACTCTTGACGAATTGTCAATATTTTTTCATGACATATTTACGACTCATGATTGTCTATTTTATGACGAATCGCAAAGGTCAAGTGCATATTTTCGCTCAGGATACCAGGTAATACCTTTCTTGAATCAAACCAATTTCTTTGGCGTATTCAGAAGTACGCTTGAAATCATCGTTTTTTCCAAGGGTCATAGCGTTGTGTAGCGATCGGCCTTAACTCCCCAACCTCAGCTTCAATGGCATACAAGCTTCACGTTTACAATTACTTTGTAGAACCAGGTGTAGGGGGAGAATCGTATCAAACAATTGCTATAGGTGATTGGTAGGACTTCGCCTAGAAAAAGTAATCTCGAATTTTAGCGCACAGCATTGAGTGACTTTTGAGCTGTTGAGCATATGGTTTGGGTAGGCACAGCAGATCTAATGAGAATGTGTCTGCAATATGACTTTCAGTTAATTCCTAATCCTATTCCAGTCTTTTCATGACCTTGATTACCTTAAAAATTAACATGATTGTGAATGACATTACCTGGAAATCTTCTGTTGATCTATCTACAGGAAAAGTTTTGGATTGGTTTTTGGTTTCACTACGAAAGTAATGAAGACTGGTCCAAGATGGAAGGGATCTATGTGATCGATCTACTTCGGAAAATAAATCATAGTACATCATGTATAATCACTGGTTCTGTTGGGTTGCTTACGGTTTATTTATCCTTTCATTGAGTATAAATGAAGATTTTAGTTGTGGTTATTTTCCTACTTCTTGATAAAAATGTTCTGGAATACCATAGCCGTGGCGAGGACACTCAACTCGTTCGACTTGAACAATGGTTGATCTGAATGAGCCATCACACATGTGAGGTTTTCCTCTACTCTTATGCCTACTAATGCTCGTGAACAATCATAGTTTCAAAAGCTTAATGATCTGCGTGTTCCTCTGTATGCTAAGATGATTTAGTGAACTGTGGATGTCTTAAAATTCTGACTATAAACTTATTTGAAGGTTGCTAATATGATCTAGAGTTAGTTTCATGGGCATGAGCTCATCTGGGGAAATTGAAGACGATTTTGGCTACTCCCGAGATGTGACTAGTTTTTACAGCTGTCCATGACTTGTTCGCAGGAGTTGTCATAACTCACCGATATTTTCCCTCAAAAGAAACTACTGAGGTTACCAGCTGAAGTTGCCAGAAACGTAAATTCAGACAACATTAGTCATTTGAAAATTCATGGGTTAGTGAGGAGGTGAAATGTACAATCATAAATCATAATTGACTTCAAATTTGTGAAATATTACTAACGTATAGTCGCTCGGCCAGATCTACTTGACCTAGAACCTTGCAATTTTGTAAGGACATACCTTTTAGAGTACAATCATCCGCTAAGAACGGTTGTTTAAGGGTCTACAATTTAAAGGGTTTGGGAGGTTCAAGTTCCAGGAAAACAACGTTCAGTGATTCGATCTTCAATCTAATTTTAAAACGTTTTCCCACGTTTTTTGTCCTATATTTGTTGTGTCTGAATCTCATAGTTTTCGCGCTATTTGGCAAAACGTGCTAAATTCAGGTGAAAGTCCCTCCATGCCCCAACAATTCCATTCTCGTTTTCCTTAAACCTTGGAATCAAACAAAGGCGTTTCTTTCAGGATGTAAACACTTACTGAGAAAGATTGGAAATTTTAGGGAAAATTGTTATGTGATTTAGTTTCTGGGTTGTGTTCCCGTTTTCCATTGCATGAGAGCTTGACCATCTCACCAATTGCTTCTTTTAAGAAAAGGTGTATAGAAACATGCACCCTACAGCTTAATAAAAAGTTGAAATTGAGTTGAAAATGTTTCAAGTTTTCAATAAAGAAACTTCTAAATAACCTGTATTTTTAAAACGATACAGAAATGATAGTTGAAGATTTCAGTTGATACGCGAAAAGAGAAGTTGGAAGTTAGGAAAAAGTACTATCGAAATGTGTCGAATCACGAAGGTGATTTAGTTTTGGGATGACAAGATCTTTTTGACGTATCCACACTCTTAAACGTTCGAAAGGGAAGGTGTTGATCATGAGCTTGTAGAGAAATTTGACGTGGACCAATGCTTTCGGCACTTTGAGTTCTATAGTGGATTACGATTTCCCTTTTGAAAAGTCAAATGGCTCAAAAGAAAGTTCAAGGTACTACGGAATCTTGAGAACATTTGTCCCTGATCGCCTTGATCGTTTTTATTGAGTTGCTGCAAATAACACAATTCCCAGCTCCCAACAGCAGTGTCGAATAACCAGTGCCACTGGCCACAGTTCTTCTGTGAACGCAGACTCGAAAGGTGGTAAGCGTCTAGTTACTTGGAAGTTGGGGCTGCATACTTAAAGGCCAATATGGCTCCAGGTGTCTTTGAGCTATCGGAGAAGAGAAGAGTGTAACCAACATATGAGGCAAGCAGCTTTACCAAGTTCATGAGCTTAACCTGCCTTTTTAAGCCCTCTCTAAAGTGTGATTTGATATTACCCCTCATAAAGTTCCTTAATAGTGTTAAATGTATAATGCAGGTCAGACTGCTAGTACAGACTAGTGAAAATCTCTATAAGCCTGCCCATACCTTTGAGAAAATCACTGAGGAACACATGGCAGCTAACCCTTCTAGGAAACAAAGTGATGCCCTACATTTATATTACTAGAAGAATCTAAGCATTAAGCTCACAAACGACTGGTCTAACCAAAAACCCTCTCATATACTATGGAACTTAACTATGACAATGTACCCCAACACACCCACATTAGTAATGACTCCAAACACATGCGGTGGCCCCTATAATCTGATGGATCTTAATTGTAACACTATGATAATACCCCTAGCTTTAATTAAATCCCTGATGAAAGCGCTAGGATTAAAGGATTAATAAACATATGAGGAACAGCCATCAATTTCCATTGCCATATAAAAACGCTGCAAATTATTACACAAAGGTTTATTATTTCTATATTAGATAGCCCTCCTATGTAGACAAAGTCCTACGTACACGGGTCCAAATAAAATTACCTATCAAACTCAGTCTATGGTGTATTATCGAAATGTAACTGGACAATGCTACCAGGAGAATATAAATTAATTAAGTAAAAAGAATGAAAAAATGAAAGAAGAAGGAGAAAAAAATCGTAAGTGTCTTGGAAGATAGAATTCAAAAATGAAATGTCTCCACCATAATACAAACTCCGGCCAGTTGGCTACACGGCCAGCGCGCAGCCCCAACTCGAGCGCTGCATCCCTTGTGCTACGATCGCCAGTACAACAATTCAAGCAGCGCATGATTTCTCAATGTTCTCAGGCCTGGAAATCCGAAGCCGTTCTTTCGATGTTCTAGCCCTTAGGGAAAGCGAACTGATGAACAGAATTGCGGATGGTTTTATTCGATTCTTTGGGATTAAATTTATCATTGACAAGCAAAAAATCATTACTGTTACGATGAAAGTTTTCGAGATCTCGATTTTTGAATATGTTAGCTCTTAAATACTACCCATTAGGGTTGACCAATATTGATGCCGGTGTTACTGGCACATCCCCGTAGGATGAATGATTTTTGAGTCAAAGTTCATAAACTTTGGTCCAGTAGTTTCGGAGAAAAAGCTCTGGACGGATGAAGGCGGACGGACAAATTTTTTTAATTCGATTTTTGGATTCTACGCATCTTGAAACGTAAACCAACAAATTTTGAGGGTTTTTTTTTTGCAGATTACAAAGGTTTTTTTCTGAAAATAATAAACAAAAATATCATTGAAACCTGGTTAAAATTAAACACGTATTTGTAAGATTCTTACTAAAAAGTTAACAAAACAGAAATACAAAATCTTTGTGTAATAATTTTCAGAGTTTTCTTTCGGGCTGAGAAAGTTTATGTTTGGTGCTTTATGTTCGGATCAGAATGAGATCAAAAACGCTGCAAATTATTTCACAAAGGTTTATTATTTTTTCAATTGAGTATGATCGTAGTTTTAGTTGGCTTGCGTACGTCATAAGGCCCGTACAGACTCCTCGGCGTGTCCTATTTCGAGTTGCCACAACCTATACTTCTATAATTAAATAGGTACGCATGTTTATATTTCTCGATTTGAGCTCCTATGTATTCAAATAATTATTGCCTTAATAATATCATTATCTAAGTACGTACGAAAAGTCGAGAGGATATGTTATTAAATATGCGTAGGAAAAGCATTGGTATTAACACACAAATATGACCTAGAAAAAAACATATATTCATGCCTCGAAGGAACGCTGTACCCACCTCATGGTGCCGCGGTGTATTATATGGGTATAACACATAAAAGTAATAAATATCCATTCTCCTACACCCCTCTGCTACGCCCCTGGTCACCCCAGACACCACGAGGTGCCGCGGCGCCTCCTCTCACTCCACCCCCCGCTCACCCCCCCCCCCCCCCTCACCACCCACCGTGACCCCCTGCCAAGCGTGCCAGGCGTGCGTGCGTGCGTAAGTCTAACACTCAAAGGCTTGAAAAAGACACTTTTTCGCCCGTTTTTGGCCCATAGCATCTATGCGAGTAAAGCGATCGGGATGGTTAAAAGTTAGGACCAACTAGACCCCAAATGGAGTCTATGTGCGAAAGAACGGGGTTTTAAAGTCAATTCTTAGGCCTTTTATGGCCCGGACGGCGGACGGACATTTCAAATTTGGGTTCTACGCACCTTGAAACGTAAAGTGACAAAGTTTGAGGGGGGGGGGGGGGGGGGGGGTTATAAAATTCTTTTGCTACACGATCACATAGGCTTATTATTGGAAATAATAAACCAAAATGGGACTCTTCGCATCAGCGTTTCAATTATTAAGTATTTTAAAATGAAGTATTAATGCTTAGTACTACAACAAAGGAGACCATGTCTTTTATAGTAGCTCATGAGCTGTTTTTTCAGCTCAATCTTAGTTCCATAGCGTGATCCCAAGAATGATCAAGCGATTTGACCGTGAGCTTTGAGGGGCCTATTAGATCGTGTTACGACGAGCGATAGGAGGCGCCCTCTCACCAGCTGTCCTTAGAAAGTCGTGGAAACCAGGCTGAAGAGAGGAAGGCCCCGAGAGAAATGGAAATCAGCTTCTCCAAAACCAACTCTCCGACCGCCCAGATGAAAATCTTCGTGGGCTTACACAACAAAACCGTCGGCTTCGCCACGTCGCGTGACATTGCTCAACGGAAAAGGGTTCGTCGGCGACTTGAGCAAACTTAGATTTTTACAGCTTCCGTCAAGAGATTGCTTTCAGTGAACGAGTGTCTCGTCTGTAATCGCTAGCCTTCATAAACCTATGCAGCCGGCAATGACAGCCTGATTTCCTGTTTTCTAATCAACTAGGTAAGAACCATAAAAAAGTCCTAGTCATGCTGTGTATGTGTCCTAGTGCATGAGCAAATTTTTGTATGTATCGTTTATATTTCTGTTGAATTATTTTGAAACCAGCAGGAAAGCCCGTTGTTTAAAATACAACGGGCGCTAGAATGAGGACACCCTATAATAGAAAAATGCCGTTTAAATATACAGCTTCGTAAGCAAAAGGTATTAGGGTCAGAGCCTAATCAGCTGATCATGTTGGCTATGTACCTCGTTATTGTAACCAAGCAGTCCCGAAGAGGCTCCATTTCAAATTGCAGGGTATTATTCAGATATAGAAGTTAGCTTGAGTTTTGACTTAATTGATGAGGCTGGCTCTGTGCCTTGTTTCTTTTAACCTGCCGATATGTCCTTTAAAGAATTTAAATGGCTTTGACTAATGGATCTCACTCAGTTTATTTGGGGGCTCTGAACTGCATGATTCGTTTCTAGACGTCCCAAGAGGCCTCCATCTCAAAGTTCAGCTTCATAGAGGTTCAATAGCAAAGAACATAGTTCCGAATCTTACTCATCTGATCTGGGTGGCTCCAGGCTTCATGATTCGTTCCTGGACGTCCCAAGAGACCTCTTTATCAAATTTCAGCTTTCATAGGTTGAATAGCAAAGAAATTAACTCCGGAGCCCACTAATCTGATAAATGTTCAGTGGTCTCGTTCTCGTGTTCAACCTCGCCGATTGTAATGATTATTCGATTGCGGGACAGATCTTGCATAGAAAAACGGAAGTCATGGATCTGTTGTAGTGCGAAATAATTTTTTCAGCATACTAACATGTGGTATATTCGGAATCAGCGTAAAACTTCCTACAAGAATATGTCTCAAGTTTTCAAAAATTTCAAAGTTGAAAAATCTGTCAATAATCGAAATAATGCCGTTCGCTAGTTGTAAAAATCGGTAACATTTGTATGAAACATTGTCCAAATTCAGATTGAACTGCTTTGATGGAAGTATCCCTGTATAACCAATCCTAGAACCATGGTGTTTAAAACGTAGGTAAGTAGTAGGCGCTTGTTAAAAAAAAAAAAAAAAAAAATCAATAAATAGTATGAAACTACACAACTGATGAGTTTACTCTGTGAAATATTCCGTCCTCCAATTTTCTCGGTCGCTCTCTTTAATGTTTTACGCTCAACTGTTTTAGGACTTTAGGTAGCTTTAATACTAACTGTGGCTCAGAAAATATCAGCCATGAAATTATGAAGAAGTTATATTTATGTACGTACTAGCACGCAGACCCAAGGCCTCGTGCCGCTCGGCCGTCAGTAACGTTAATCTCAAGGCCTCCCTCCACTCGGCCGTCAGTAACGTTAAGCCTATGAGTACCTCCTAATTATTTTTAATAATTTGATTCCATGTTTGTCTATCAAAATCATAAACTAAAATTTCTCTACAAGATCAATAGGAGTCCTTTTTGATAACCATCTCATTTTCTGGCCATATTGAGAACATATGTTCGCGAGCCATGAAAGTGCTCGGTTTATTAAAAGAAGTACCAGGGATTTCTCAGATCCTGCTGCCTTATCGATGCTGTATACTTCATTGGTCCGCCCATTACTTGAAAATGCATCTGTGGTATGGTCTCCATACTACCTAAATTCAATGGAGATGATCGAACGAGTACAGCGCCGGTTCCTAAGATATCTCTCTTTCAAAATGGGCAATAGATGGGAAGAGTTTGATCCCTTGGAAATGCTGAGAGTAATGAGCCTCGAGACTCTTAGGAGGCGACGTGAGCGATCAGACGTAATTTTCGTACATAGAGGAATTGACTGTCCTTCTCTGCTCTCACACTTAAACTTTTATGTGCCACCCTATCCAACTCGCCAGATGCAAACTTTTTTTCTCCCAACTGTGACGACCAGCTATTTGCATGGTGGGCCCCTGATTAGATGCCAGAGGGAGTTCAACCGATTGGTTGGTTTATCGTCGGATGTCGACCTTCTTTGTTTGAGTGAGCTGGCGTTCAAGAGACATTGTAAATTATTGTTATAGTCAAACATTTCTTAAATTATTTATGTAACCCCATTCTTATAATTGTTTTGTTGTGCTATTTATTATTGTTGAGAATTTGTTATCTCTATTTTTTGCCATATAAAGCTTATTTTGTTTGTTGTGAGTTTAATGTTATTGAATTTAACGTAGCATTGTTATTAAATCTAGATAAAAATTATTATTATTACCATAAACTGTAAATTGGGCAATTTTGCCCGTAAATAAAATTAAATAAATAAGGGGGCTTCAGACTTGATAATTCATTTCTAGATGTTTCTAAATTTCAAATTTCAGCATTCATAGGTTGAATACTGAAGAAATTAGCACCGGAGCTCACTCAGCTGATCTGGGGAGTTTTAAATTCGATCCTAGATGTCCCAAGGGTTCTCCATTTCAAATTTCAGCCTCATAGGTTGAATAGCGAAGAACATAGCTCCGAATCTCACTCAGCTGATCTGAGCGGCTTTAGATTCGTGTTTCGTTTCTTGACGCCCCATGAGGCCTCCATTTCAAATTTTAGCAATCATAGGTTGAATAACGAAGAAATTAGCTCCGGAGCTCACTCAGCTGATCTGGGTGGCTCTAGACTTCATGATTCGTTCCTAGACGTCCCAAGAGGCCTCCATTTAAAATTTCAGCATTCATAAGTTGAGTAGCGAAGAAATTAACTCTGGTATGTTGGGAAGCTCTCATTTTATTGAAGATTAGTAACTTAACTTTGTACCATTGTACCTACTTCAACGGAAGCTGAGTTTTGCGCATTATTGTTTTAAAAAAACTGGAAAATGCGACCCCGTATTAGCGGGAAGAACAAAAATGCGACCCCGGATTCGCGGGAATAGAGCATGTTCCATGTTTTAGATTTTTAGCCGCAACCGGGGGGTCCAGGGGGACGAGGCTCCCCAGGCGGGGTCAAGGGGTGGAGCCCCTTGCGAGGCCCAAAGGGCCGAGTTTTTAATTTTATTCGACTTTTGAATTTTACGCATCTTGAAACGTGAACCGTGAACCAATAAATTTTACGAGAGGAGATGGGGGTCAAATTTTTTTCTTGGTCGATTACAAAGGTTCATTATTGAAAATAAAAAACCCAAAATCATCATCACATTTAAAATTTTAGATTCGCTTACTCAGGATCGATCGAAATCCCATTTCTATTTATCCCACGGTGCTGAAGTTTATAATGTAGCCTCACTTCAACTGTGGGGCGGGCTGGTCCGTCGGTAAGTGCATTCTTTCCTCCTCACGAAAAAAATAAACTAAAAATCTATTGAAAAACGACCAATGTTTAGAACCATGCATAAAAAATCCAAAAACCTCTTCACATAGTAAGTCGACAGACTCATAGATAGCTTCAATCTAAAACGAAATTTCTGTTAAATTATTTGAATGAAAAAAAAAAAAAAAACACCAAGCAGATATTTTGCACTTGTATTCTTAAGAGCAAGAATATAACGAAAAGAAGACCTTGCTAATCTTGCTTCCTCGCAATCACTTACATCGGTCCCCCAGAGGCAGTGTACCAATTCGTGTGCACTTGATTTATGACGGATTTGCGTAATGTAAATTTGTGTGTTACTTTTCATACTTTAGACCTCGCTTATCGTGATAAGTCGTCTTTTCATACTTTAGACCTCGCTTATCGTGATAAGTCGTCTACAAAACACACCACGGCTTTTCTTAACCTATCTTCCCACCTAATTTGCGATAATAATACATACATAATTCCATTACAGAAGAAAAGGAATTTCAGGGAGAACCAAAAGGACGTGAGCCAACATTACCCCAGATTTTTACCCACTTCGAATTATTTAGAGCTGGTACTCACAGTAAAAATCACATGAATGAATTTAAACTGGTAGGTATGTAATAAAACGGAAACTAACAAGTCAGCCGAATGAGATTTCAATCTTCATTATTTTAGAGCTCCCCATGCGAGGCTCCATGGGCAGATATATTTTTATTGATATGGTTTTAATTTATAACTTTTAGCAATAAAAACCCCTTCTTACGCCAAAAAATCAAGTTTCCAAATGAAAGGATTTCGTTGGCAGCAAATTTTGAGCACATTAAATTGCTCAAATTCCAATAAATGTGCTAAAAAAATCACTGAAAATGGCCAAAATCGGCTAAACATTGTTGAACGTATATTTTTTAGCAGAATTTTAGTGAAACTAGACCATTAAAATATTTATGCATAATATAATGATGTTGAAAAATACACTTACATTTAATTAATATTTGCTGAAAAAACCGATAAAAAACGTAAACAAGGTTGAAATTTAAAGTTTACTTTGAATTGCAGAATATAATTTACAATACATTTTATTTTATTTATTTTATTTTTTTTTATTTATTTATTTTTATTTTTTTTCATATACTTAAGTGATTTTTAACAATTTCTTTGCACGTACTGAGCAAACATTTCAAAACAATGTAACATAATATAATGGGATACTTAACGAAATTTCGCTCATACATACATTTAGAGTGAGGTTACACACTACTTTCCACACTTCCTTAGTATCGAGTAAGATGCTGCTAGGCCTCATACTCTGAAGAATGGCTGACGAAATTATTGAAAAAGCTAAATTTTGAGGTGCATCAAAAGGCATCGAGTTATTAGGCGGTATTAACGACAAAGTCAGTCTTTCCTCAAGCCTCATCAAAACTATCGTTACACATCATGCAATGAAACGTTTGCCCTGAATGCCCCAAATATTCGAATTTCCGGGCTCTAATCCCACTTCGGATTTTAAAATAAACATCAAAATAGGATGGATAATTTCAAAGGGCACAAAAGCCAAAGGGGCTTTTTATGCTCAGAAGCGAGCTCAATTTTAAAAAAGTCCCGTCATGCAGCATGACCCCATGAGCGAATTTCGGCAAAAAAAAGCGAAATTTAAAAAACCAAAATCGAGCTACCGGCGTAGGTTTTTGTTATGCGAAAAATCTGAAAAAATTCAGGGGTCATTGTTTTGAAATTTTAAACCGAATTTCGGGTGGAGGTCATCAAAATGCCACCTTTCTCAAAATAGCGGGAACCTAACTGTACATAATGCGGTAGTGTTAACCCTCTGAAAACATCTTGAAACTTTCCCACGAGTCGTTGACTTAAAAGTTGAACGTGATGTCTGATGTAACATGCTCACGTGTTGACTTTTTTTTTTTTTTTTTTTTTTTTTTAAAGCCACTGAGGCCGCAATGGCCTATTGTAGCTGGAGGAGAAGGCCGTACCTCCTCCCATCCCAGACACTAGATCGGCCCAATACTGACAGCCCTGCCAAACCAAGCACTATCTGCCTGGTTCCGACACTCCTGCCAGCCAACAGGCACTACCTGGGACCCGAGTGCTCCACACTCGGTTAGTTACTGGGTCGCAGCCCCAGTCTGGCTTGGCGCCATATCACCAATGCCAGCCACAGCTGGGAAGTCAATCCTTCCCCACCACGTTTTGGCAAAAGCGAGGAGAGTCTTAATCTCCCCCGTCTTAATGTCTTGGGGGTCGATGGAGGTTTTGCCCCAATTCAAAAAGCGATTTCTTGCCAATATAGGGCAATGGCAGACCACATGACTCGCCGTCTCGTCTTCTGCCCCACAAAAGCGGCAGAGAGTGGAGTCTGATTTGCCCATTTTATGGAGATGGTATCTAAGTGGGCAGTGCCCAGTTAAGAGCCCCACAACCATACGCAGCTCCCTTCTCCCCAGGCTGAGCAGCTCCTTAGCTCTCTTCCTAGAAAAGTGAATAAATTGTTTCGCCTGCCTCAGGCCCTTGACATGAAGCCAGTGGGCAGTCCTCTTCTTACTCTCCCCCATTTGGTGAGCTCTCCGAGGAGAAAACTCTCCGTAGTGGCCAGAAAAGGTTCTGGGCCCACAGGGAGAGAAGCCGCTCCCTTCCTAGCAAGAGCGTCAGCTTGTTCATTCCCCTCCACCCCCTGGTACCCTGGGCACCACAGCAAGGTAACCGTATTGTTCCTGGCAAGGGTCTTGAGGTTAGTCAAGCATTCCCACACCAGCTTCGACGAGATGGTGAAAGAAGCTAGTGCCTTCAAGGCTGCTTGACTATCTGATAAAATGTAGATTTTTGCTCCATTCACTTGACGACTCACCAGTCTGTCAGCGCAGGAGTTTATGGCATATATTTCTGCCTGGAAAATGGTGGCGACTGTTCCCAGAGATTCTGAAATCTCCGTTCGTGGGCCAAAAATACCCGAGCCAGCCCTACCATTCATGACAGAGCCATCTGTGTAGAACACTATAGCCCCACGTTCGAATTGGGGCCTCCCTTCTGACCACATTGATCTACTGTGAATGTAGACCTTGAAGGGGAGATCAAAGTTCCGTGTCTCCGCCATGTGGTCGGAAACACTGAGCGATGACTCATCCACTGCAACCTCCTTCAAGATGGCATGGTGAGTACGCCCAGATTCCCGCTTTAAAAAGCCATTCCTCCACAACCTCACTCCCTGCAGGAAGGCAACCTTCCTGACATGGATATGCAGAGGAGGAAGGTCCAAAAGGACCTCCAGTGCAGCTGTAGGACTTGTGTGCATGGAGCCTGTAACCCCAATGCACGCCATCCTTTGCAGCCTTGCCAGCTGACTCACAGCTGTTGCCTGGCTGACCTTTGTCCACCAGACAAGGGCCCCGTAGGTCAGCATCGGTCTGACCACTGTGGTATATAACCACATGGTCATCTTTGGGCTCAAGCCCCATGTCTTCCCTAACATGCGTCGGCCCGACGCCATAACAAAGATGGCCCTGTCCACGGCCCTCTTAATGTGAGGCGTCCAGGTTAGCTTCTGATCAAAGGTGACTCCCAGGTATCTGGCCCTGGTGCAGAAGGGAAGTTGCCTGCCCCCCAGACAGACCACCTGCATGTCAACCTTTCGTCTTCTGGTGAACGGAAGAAGGGCCACTTTATCAGGGTTCACATATAGCCCCTCCTCCGTGCACCATTGCTGTACGACATCCAACGCCATCTGCATCCGTTCGCGACTGTCTCCTCGAACTTGCCCCTGACAATGACCACAATGTCGTCAGCATATCCTACCACCTCAAAGCCATTGTCTTTGAGTTTTTGTAGGAGGCTATCTACCACGAGTAGCCATAACAGAGGGAATAGCACACCGCCCTGCGGACATCCCCTACTTGGAATGGCACTGACGGTTACTTCCCCCAACCCCGAGGATACAACCCTGCCCTTCAGCATGGAATGTATCCATTTGGTGATTTGCGGATCGACATCTCGATCCTCTGCTGCCTTAATGATGGAGTCATAAGACGTGTTGTCAAATGCCCCACCTATATCCATAAAGCAGCAGAGAGCTACTTCTTTGACCTCCAGACTCCTGTCAATCAACACCGTCAATTCATTCAGAGCAGTCTCAGTAGATTTCCCCCTCTGATACGCGTGTTGTGCCGCCTGGAGTGGTACCTGGGTTAATTGCTCTTCCCTGATCACAAGGTTCACAATCTTCTCCATGGTTTTCAGTAGGAAGGACATGAGACTGATGGGGCGGTAGTCTTTTGCATGGCCCTGTCGGCCTGCTTTCGGAATAAAGACCACCCTGACCTTCCTCCACATCCTAGGGATGTGGTTCAGCGTATAACTGGCCCTAAAGATCTTGACCAGCACTGGTACGAGAGCCCCCCCTCCATGCTGTAGCATGGCTGGGATGATCCCATCCGGGCCCGGAGATTTATAGGGCTTAAATGTGCCAAGTGCCCATTTAACTTTATGGGGTGTAAATATCCTGCCAGAAGCTGCATACAAGGCTTTCCTTTCATGGCAGATGTCATCAGTATGCTGATGTGGAAAACTTTCACTGTGTATGCGTGCAGACCCCGGAAAGTGCACCCGTAGGAGCTCCTCCAGGGTCTCTTCCGAGCTTCCAGTATACACCCCATCTGCCTTTTGTATAGTGCCCAGCTCAGCTGGTATGTCCTTGGCAAGGATCTTCTGCACTTTGGACAGCACAGAAAACTCTGTAATGTCCTGACAGAAGTTCCTCCAGGACAGTTTCCCGGCCTTTCTAAGGGCACAGGTGTAGGAGTTGGCCATAGCTTTATAGGCCTGCCATCTCCCATCCCGCTTTGCCCTGTTGAAAAGCCTTCTCGTCTCTCTGCGAAGGAGACCCAGGTCCCTGTTCCACCATGGAACAGACCTGTTTGTTCTGACAGTCTTGACTGGGCAGCTTAGCTCGTAGCTTCGCTGAATGGCTGCCCAAACGAGTTCATTAACTCGGTCAAGATCTCTTGTTGTCTGGATATTAGTGTCCAGGTCCTCCAGCTCATCAGCTAGAAGAGTGTTGAACAGAGTCCAATTAGTGTTCTTAGGACTCCGATATGTCTCACTGAAGCAGTTCGGATGCTCCAGCCGGAACCCGATAATCCGATGGTCCGACAATGAAGCCTCTTCCGACACATGCCACCCTGTGACCCTATTTGCATAGAAACTACTCGTCACAGTGATATCCAAAATCTCACTCCTTGCCCGAGTAACAAAAGTAGGCTCACTGCCCCTATTCAAAACCGCGAGATTTTCCGCGGTCAGAAACTGGACAATGGACTCACCTCTTTTGTTGATGTCGTTGCATCCCCACAGCAGATGATGACCATTGGCGTCACATCCAATGATGAGATGCAGCCGTTGTCTCTGGCAGTGTGACACTAGCTGCCGCACCATCACCGGAGGGGGCTCGTCCTCATCGCCTGGAAAGTAGGCTGAGGCGACAACACATCTTCCTCCGTTGCTGTCCTCAAGCAGTATAGTTGTGAGGTCTCTGGAACAGAACTCAGGCATGGCCAAAAACTTGACTAGGCTGTTTACTAGGATGGCCGATCTTGGCCTATCCTTGCCACGGTGGAAAATTACCTTTCTGTTCTGTGCAGATAGTCCCATCACCTTGCCCTCAGTGGCCCACGGCTCCTGGATAAGGGCAATGTGGTGGTCTTCAGATGTGAACTTGTGGCTCAGGACTGCCGACGCGCCCCTTGCCCTGTGCAAGTTCACTTGAAGAAATTTTAGATGTGTATTATTCATTTTTTTCTATGTGGTCCATTTTGTTCCCACAAGAAGCTAGGGAAATGAACAGTCCACCCGCGCAGAGCCCCGCATGCACAGGTAAGCCTAATTACACCCAGGGGGTCGGCCGGTACCCTGGCGCACGGTTTGAGGTGCACTTTACCCTCTGCACCATGCAGACCATAGGCACGGCGTGGACACCTTTGTCTTGAGGGTTGGTGTCTGTACTTAGTTGCCTGTGCAATGGCTCACATTGCCCAGTATACTCCTAGGAGATACTATCGTGCAATAGGCAGTGTGAGCCGTGGCTTAAGCCCTCCCACCACGACAAGGTAACAGACATCGGGAGGGTCACGTGTTGACTACAAATTAACATCCTACCTATTGAAGTAGTTTGCTTTGGTTCCCCCTACACATCACTGAATTAACATTCACCGCTTGTAATGCTCTAACTCTAACCTAGTTCACTTCCGCCTCGCTTTCATTCCATTCGTTGGTTACCACACATTTTGTGTTCAGAAGGAACCGTCATTCCTTATTGCAGGTTTAGAACATAATCATCTATTCATTGGTTGATTATTCCAATTATGAATCTTTGTAATTGACTAAGAAAAAAATCGACCTCTCACCCTGAAAATGTGTTGGTTTACGTTTCAAGACGCGTAGGTTCCAAGAATGGAAAAATCCCGTCTCTTCGCCGTTTGCTGGCTCTGAAGTATAAGCCTCAACATTAGTGTAATAAACTTTTACAAAGATGGGGCTCCTGGTCTCCAGCACTTGTCCATCCGTTGTACAAAAACAACACCTAGCCATTGTACAAAGAAAGGCTGTGTTCAGTACACTCTCGTGGATGTTAAGTAAAATACAATTTTTAAAATACAAATTTTACTTAATAATATTAAGTAAAATCGTTTATACGTTTTCAAAATGATAATGATTAGATTTTTTGAAAAGGATGTCATGCCAAAAATTCTAAGATATCCTGCATGAAGAATGCAGCTGCACATTACTTACCTAGTTTACGATCTTCAGTACGTTTTGTCTGACTACTTGGAAAAATATAAATATACTTAATGAGTGCTTGGTAGAGAGATGTGTTTTTGAGAATAATAAGAATGTGTTTGTACAATTTAAATAACTTAATTATTGTTTAATATTATTTACTTTCATACCTTCAATTATTCTTCATTAATCTTTAATGGAACTTAATTAATTCAATTAATCTTTGAAGGGAACGGACCCGTACATTTGCCATGGGTAGAAATGGTTAATATTTTACCGTGATATTTTTATGTGGTGTTTAAAGGTTAATAAAGTGGATTTTCCAAAAACGAAAATTAGAGCTTTTCGTGAAAGATTACCTTCTCCGTTAAGTTTCAGATCGACTACGACGTAAAATGTGATTAATAGGAGTCGAACCACTCAAAAATTCTTCAAATTAGCTCATCCTAAAAGTGGATGTACTTAATAAGCTTAGATTTAAAATTAGTTGTTCTAGCCAATTTTAGATTTTAAAAAAATGGGATGGATGAAACAAAATTTGAAATGCCCAAAATAAAATAAAAGAGAAACTGAGGATTTTCAAGAAAATCGGAAAACACACTTATGACCGGAAATAAGAAAAAAGAAACCCCTATTATTTCTTCTTTCAGATCTGATCTCCGGTTATACCATACTGGCCACATCAAACTAGGTGCCCTAATACAATAAGCTGGGTTCCGGTTCCGCACTCGGATCTACCTCATCTCTCTATGAGTCCTCAGAAATCGGCCATCGCACTGCGTCCGCTTCAGTTTTCTCGGTTAACGATATTAGAAAAAAATCACTAAAGCAAGATACAAACGCTTGCATACGAGTCTGCAACACATTGGGACATTTTATGTCTTTAGTTGAAGACAACTGTGTTGCAGACTCGTATGCAAGCTCTAAGAGCCACTCAGCTGATCCGGACCCTGGGCATCGTCACGTAAATGTGCTAAAGAGACTACATACGAAATTACAGCTTCCTAGAGTGTAAAACATAGAAATTAGATTTAAGAGCCACTCATCTGATCCGGACCCTGGGCATCGTCAAGTAAATGTCCTAAAGAGGCTACATACGAAATTACAGCTTCCTAGAGTGTAAAGCATAGAAATTACGTATTAAAATGATTTAACCACCGCTTCACAAATCAAACCGTTCTCGCAATATTTGGATCACCTGCTATGAATCAAATCATCGAAACACCAGCTCAATGAAATCATCAGAAATTAACAAGCGGTGGCAATCATGTTCACAATATCAATTATTGAGAATGATCACCTGAGTGTACACAATTATTCAAATAGCCTTGCTCATCACTCAGCTTGTTGGCCACGCACTTCGCATTAGTTAACATAATATGGTTGGATAAATCGAGAGCTTTCGAACGAATGGTCAACGAATTTTGTGGGATGAAAAACGACGAAGTACCATTTCCCTAGCAACGACTCGGTTGTAAGCTGAAATCATCAAAATATTTTTCCGTGACGTTTTTTTAGTTTATGTGCCATAGCATAGACACAAAATGTCAAAAACTTAGTAAAGGAAATTCAAGTAGGTATGATTATGGCTTTGCACGCGAGTTTAACAGTTAATTTCTACTAAAACATTTCAATATTTATTCTTTCACTAACTGGTCATTGTTCTCATGCTTACCTGCATTCACCTAAAGCTTGCGTTTTCATGGCATTGATGATGTATTAGTTTGAATGTCAACAATAATGCATAATTTCTATTTAAACAAGACGGAAGGGCAGGGCATTGATCAGCTATGGGTAGCATTCGCCTAAGCGATGAAGAAACAAACCGTCTTCATCGGTTGAAGATGGAGCTGCAGCTTTCTCTAATCTGAGGGTCCTAAACTCTCATCTTGTTCCCCGTAAATACATCCCTGTAGTTCGAATAACCGAGAATTGGGTTTTGATGGGAATTGCCAGTGTAATACGAGAATATGCATCTCAACATCTTTTTTTTCCTGATTAACAAGTTGTTATATTTTTGAGCTGTTTTTGAAGATGTGGGGGGGGGGGGGGGGGGGGATTCGGTATCTTGAGGTAGGTGACACAACAATTTTTTCGTTTATCATACGGTAACAAGGACGTGGGGGTAACTCAATCTTCCAATCCAAGTGACCTCACTTTCCGACGAGGTCCCCGTAGTGAGTGAAACTGCTCGTATGATGAAGAATTTAAGTTCACCCTCACCCTGCCAAGAACATGGGAGTTAGCCTTTTTCTACTTTTCGACCAGGGTGTGTATGCAATTTTCTTTGCGAATACTCCGTATTCTTTGTGCAAGACTCCATCACACGAGCGTATGAGAGGCGAGAAGAAGAAGATCTCTTAGCCTGGTCGTACTTGCGGTGTTTCTCCCTGGCTGCTGCCTGCGCCACACTGCGGCGTCAGTATCAATAATGCGGTTCCCTTACTTCTCAACATCTTCATTTTTGGTTTATTATGTATAATAATAAGCCTATGTGATCGTGTAGCAAAAAATTTTTATAATCCCCCCTCAAACTTTGTCACTTTACGTTTCAAGGTGCATAGAATCCAAATTTGAAATGTCCGTCCGCCGTTTGCCGTCCGCCGTCCGGGCCATAAAAGGCCTAAGAATTTACTTTAAAAACCCGTTCTTTCGCACATAGACTCCATTTGGGGTCTAGTTGGTCCTAACGTTTAACCATCCCGATCGCATGGATGCTATAGGCCAAAAACGGGCGAAAAAGTGACTTTTTCGAGGTTAGAGTGAGACTTACGCACGCACGCACGCCTGGCACGCTTGGCAGGGGGTCACGGTGGGTGGTGAGGGGGGTGAGCGGGGGGTGAAGTGAGAGAAGGCGCCGCGGCACCTTGTGGTGTCTGGGGTGACCAGGGGCGTAGCAGATGGGTGTAGGAGAATGGATATTTATTACTTTTACGTGTTATACCCATATAATACACCGCGGTACCATGAAGTGGGTACGGCGTTCCTTCGAGGCATGAATATATGTTTTTTTTCTAGGTCATATTTTTGTGTTAATACCAATGCTTTTCCTACGCATATTTAATAACATATCCTCTCGACTTTTCGTACGTACTTAGATAATGGTATTATTAAGGCAATAACTATTTGAATAGATAGGAGCTCAAATCGAGAAATATAAACATGCGTATATAATAAATTATAGAAGTATAGGTTGTGGCAACCCGAAATAGGACACGCCGAGGAATCTGGACGGGCCTTATGACGTACGCAAGCCAACTAAAACTACAATCATACTCAATTGAAAAAATAATAAACCTTTCATAATTCACTCAATCCAATCAATCATTATAATTCACATTTATCACTGTTATCATCATTGAGACCATTACCAGAAGTTTTGCCTTCAATCCGTTAAAATCTACTTCAATGGCCAAATCCCGCAGGGAATCGTTTTGGGTCCTTCATGTTTTTACTGTATAACTCTGTGATTTTTCACGTCCGTACTGAAGTTTTTAGCTAAGAACGTAATTATGATTGCGATTGTCATTATCTCAATTTTATTTATGTGTAGACCAGTGATCTGGGTAGAAGAGTATTGATATTGAAGAAGAGTAATATTGAAATCAATATTACTTGTGGAATATATTGAAATATTGAAATCAATCAACTATTGACTATTGAATATCAAATATAATCAAATATTGAAATCAAATATTGAAATTAAATATTTAAATTTCAATATTGTATATTGAAATCAAACAACTTGTGAAACATTTCGCAGCGGTTTACCAATGTGAAAAGCTGCGTCATTAAAATTTCTCTCTTCAAAAAATGGAAGCACCCACCATTCTTTCAGAGGAAAACATTTTTTCAGAAGTTTCTGACGTACAAATAAACTATCACATAGAGGGGTTGGGCTCCCTCAGTTTTCCGTAGCCAATCACTTGCATGTCAGCAAGTGCTGGCGTCATACCTTGAAATCCGTCTCGTCTGCAGGGATCTTTGTCACCTGCCTACCCAACCTCAACTAACCACCCTTGCTAACCCGACGCCGGATCTTCACTCTAGACGTCTTATTGCAATGGGATGTTGATTTAGGGAAGATGGGATTTGACAATTGTTTGACAACGATTAGAAAATTGGTCTATGAGAGCAAGACTAAGTGGGGAAAGTGTCAGAGCGATGTCGACAATCGGAATCTACGTTTCCCCTTCGTGATTTGGGCTGACACGCACAGAAATCGTTGATCCACAACCGACTCTGTGATTTCATCTACTTCATCCTCCATGTTACTTTGCAATGGGATGTCAATTTAAGTTAAACTTTCTTTCATTCCTTATTCAACACTTACATTGCAAATCGTTCATTTTATATTAGGTAACTCATAAAATAATTAATTTCAATCCATATTTAAGAATGGTCTAAAATGTAAAATGCGAGTGGAAATTCTGATTTTGGAGACCAAACATTTTTTTCTCCCGAAAGCGAAAACAATTCTTCCGCTACCTACATAGGTAGACTCGGGAACAAATTATTGAATGAATTATTGAATAACAAACAATATTATTGTTTGTTGTTGATGATGGCATAATCGTCAAAATCTCTCCAACGTTGGAACTCTTATTTTCATGGAAATTGAATTAACTTCTGGTTTTTTCATTAAAATGGGTTTCCACAACTTCGTTGCGAGTGATTTAATTCGCACGCTTCCAATGGTCCGATTGCTATGAAACCTATTTGTAAGGACAATACGATTCTGAAGGAACATTTTTTCTACATAGGATACATTCGAACATCTAAATCGGACCATAATGGAATTTATGGTCCGACAGACAGACAGATAGATACGGGGAACAATTTCAAAATGCTAAGTTGCTAACGCTAATGCTAACTTGCGTTAAAAGCAAGTGAACATTTAGATTTTGAGGACAATAACATTTCCAACCGCCTGCAACGTCTCTACTTTCGGTGTTGAAGCAAAAATTAATTGCTATCGTATCTTTACTAAAATAATAATGTTTATTCGTTCGAAAGCTCTCGATTTATCCAAGTGCGTGGCCAACAAGCTGAGTTATGAGCAAGGTTATTTGAATAATTGTGTACACTCAGGTGATCATTCTCAATAATTGATATTGTGAACATGATTGCCACCGCTTGTTAATTTCTGATGATTTCATTGAGCGGGTGTTTCGATGATTTGATTCATAGCAGGTGATCCAAATATTGCGAGAACGGTTTGATTTGTGAAGCGGTGGTTAAATCATTTTAATAGGTAATTTCTATGCTTTACACTCTAGGAAGCTGTAATTTCGTATGTAGCCTCTTTAGGACATTTACTTGACGATGCCCCGGGTCCGGATCAGATGAGTGGCTCTTAAAGCTAATTTCTATGTTTTACACTCTAGGAAGCTGTAATTTCGTATGTAGTCTCTTTAGCACATTTACGTGACGACGCCCAGGGTCCGGATCAGCTGAGTGGCTCTTAGAGCTTGCATACGAGTCTGCAACACATACTTGTCTTCAACTAAAGACATAAAATGTCCCAATGTGTTGCAGACTCGTATGCAAGCGTTTTATTAAATTCATTATTAGTCATTTTTGATAGCTCCTATATCATTTATGTTGAGCAAAAATTAAATTTTGTCGAAACTCCATTTACTATTTCGTGTTTTTTTTTAAGAACTTGTCTAATTGTCGAGTACCGGGGGTTAAGAAATCTTGACAAGTTTCGAGATTTGTCTGGTGGATCAATACTGACAATAGGAACTCCAGTGAGAGTCAGATGTGATGTAAGGTGGAACAATAGTGGTTACTAGGTCATTACCTGCTTATGTCATTAGACTAGAATACTAAGGAGTGAAGAGATGGTGATGATAAACGAGGAAAGAAAAAATCTGTCACGCTCATCCCCCCCTCCTCCCTTCTGGAACATCTGACGGCAAAAATATTTTTGTTACCCCTAATCATATAATTATTTTTCAAACAAGTTACGATTTTGCTTCCTCACTAACTAAAAAAAATTTTGCCTTCTAAAATCAATTTCCCAGTTACATTTTGCGTTTCAGAGCTTGATGATCAATTTTGTTTCCGTGTCCGCCTGTCTGTGATACTGAACTCCTTATCATGCCCAAAACTATTTTGATGAAAGTTTCAGGAACTATGTGAGTTAGCCTCTATGCAGTCCCCTATAACCGAATTGATTGTCGTCAAATCAGTAGTAGTCTGTGCGCATGCGCGAACGTGGATTTCTTACAACGTCTATTCCTCATCATCTATTGGTCCAACTTTGTTCAAACTCGGGGGTGATTGAGAATACGTTCCAGGAAGATGCCCTGCGAATTTTATTGCATTTGGTTGAGTAAATAATTTGCAACAAAAGTTGATAAATACAGGCAACACTCCGCGACTAATAGACCGGTTTTGATGAAATCGACATTTTCATGTTTTGACTCTGGCACATAAATCAAAATATTGACTTAAGGTGTGCTGAAATTAAGATTGGGTTGTCCCCCACCCCCCTGGATCAATCCCAATAGGCGTCCCTTTTTTGTTAACGAAGCCTTGCCTATAAGACATAGCATCAGAGGGACATCCTAAATATGGAAGTTAATCAAGAACGTTATCTTCTTCCACGAAAAATCAAGAGTTATTGTAACATACAATAACTGTTATACTCGTACGTAATAGTATAAATTTGTTATTATTATTATTATATTTGTGGAAGCAGCCAATGATAACGGATAACCTACCCGTCGAAATCAATTTAACATCGTAAAATCCATTTTTCGTGGAAACAGACAACGTTCTTCATTACTTCCGTTTTCTTTGTTAAAATGGGTTTCCACAACTTCATCGCGAGTGTTTTAGTTCGTGAACTAAACACACACTATCATCAAATTTTGATGCAATTTTTAGAGTTGCAGGAGGTTTAAGACGATTTCCTAGATCAAGGTGTCTACTACATCTGTTAAATAAAACTCGGGGACTTTTTGGGGACTTTAGAGGTTCTAAATTTTGAAAATCGGTGACCTTTTACAGGCTTTAATTTCATTAGGAATAGCGTACCGAAATACTTACCCGTAGACCTACTGTAATCTTGAGTAGCCTATATAAAATTAGATCTTCATAACTTTTAAATTGATTCTAGCCTACTCATAAAGTACAGAATATTAGTAAAATACAATGTACAAAATATTTAATATATAGATTCAAAAATCTCAATGGATTCTTTCGTATGTTTTGTGAATTCCGGTATTGGCATTATGTTATGACTATTTTGTCAACGACTCCATAAAAATCTGTGACTTCTGTATTAAAATCCGTGACTTTCGGAAATATCCGTGCCCTACTATTAAATCCGTGACTTTTCCGGGACCTTCCGGGAATCCGAGACCTGTAGACACCCTGTAGTTGCACTTCAGTTAGATATTTGCTACAACTACTCATATGCCATAGTAGGTACCGTGGATGGAGGCAACTTCGGCCAATTTTTGACGTTTTTTAAGAATTCACGTGTGAAAGAAAATTCGAAAAATTTTGCAAAAAATAATTTGAACTCCCGCATTTTTAAAGAATAGTTTAAGCTTTGGAGCATTGTCGTAGGGCTACTAGTTTTCGTTAAAAAAAAAAAAAAAAAAAAAAAAAAATCAAAGTGTGGCCGAAGTTACCTCTATGGTAAAGGTAACTTCGGCCACCCATCAAAAATGCAACGAAAACGAATTAAAGACACTTCTAATGCAACTTCGGCCACGAGACTAGTTTTAAAAATAATTATTCGACCTGATTCGTTCATTTTAATGTGAATTAGGGTGAAATCGAGCCAAATTGACAATAAAATGATGGACTCTAAGGGTGGAATTGGAAAGAACTGAACCAAATAACACCAAAATGTTGCAAGGAACATGAAAGTAAACAGTCCGTTTCAGTATAACACATTTTATTGTAATTAGGAACAACTTTATTTTAATAATTACTGTTAATATTATTTGGTATACCATAACCACACAACCTTAACAATCTCACAGCCTTCTGGAAATGACCTTAATAAGGAACCAACATTGTACTAGATGCTTAAACGTTAACCAGGAGATCAAAATCAGTAAACAACGACTCTTGGTGATGGTAGCACAACATAATATGGTTAAAAATGCCTACATATCAATTAAAATAGATCTGACCAACATGAAGCCATCATTAAAAAAGGCACATAGGTATTATTCAAAAAAGTGGCAATTTTTTAGTTCAAAAAAGATTTTTCAGTTTAATTTTTCTTTTCTTTTTTCAGAAAGAGATCAGTCGAACCATGACTAGGCTCTTTGTAAATACAAAACCATAGTGGTTGATACCACTGGAAATTAAAAAAACAACACAACGTTGAGAAAAGGCACATTGCAATTGTTTGAAAACAAATGAACATTTTTTGGTTAAAAAGAGATCAGTTGGTTAGTTTTACAATATTTTTGTCAAAGTTAAAAATATGCCTCCCCCTCCTAAGCGACTGCAGTCTCAATTTTTTAATAGTCTGGTTGGTTCTTACATCAGCCCTGTCTTCCACATCGGGGAGCGAAAAATAAACATCCTTCTTCCCTTATGTTTCCTCAACAAAATAACATCGAAAACATTGTTTTTTATAGTTTTAATGTTGCCAACATAAAAAAAACTTCTCTTATAGCATTTTCCATGTATTTTGGATTCTATGCTTGATACTGGCGGCCTCCCACCTTCTTCTTATACTTGGATACCATGGCCGAAGTTACCTCCTAGAACATAAATTTTACGAAATTGTTGAAGAAGTCACGAATTGAAAGGTAAAACTACGAAACTCGGGGGAAATGTAGCCAACATCGTACTAGGTACGAACATGGTGAGCATACTTCCGAGTCATTTTTAGATTCTACTGTCTAGGTGATTTGACTACAATTGACTACCGTTCAGTTGTCGGACCACCTATTACCCTAAGCCTAACCTAAAGTCTCATGATAATCATTGACGCGTCGCCTCGTTAGAATATGCTCTGAATGAATTAATAGCGTCAGGAGGATTTTCAACTCAACATTCAAATCCAAAGTTATCTGACGGCAGCACGAAACGCCGCGTCGTCGTCGGGGTTCCGAAGACCTGTGCAATATTCTATCCGTTTTGAGAAATCCCATTCATAGAGCTTGAAAAAAAAAGTGTCTCAACCCTGAAAGTCCTTTGTTCCAGCCTGCGCCATCCCCCTCTGAATGGCACCTGTCTCCCTTAAGCCGAGTTATATAACACTGCAGCTCTCCACGGCCGAATTCACTCACTCATTGACCGACAGAAAGGAAAAAAAGAAAGAATAGAAAAAACGCAGTTGGGAGGACATGGTAGGTGGACATCAGGTCCCCCTCGGGTCGTTTTGCGGGTCATTTGCCCGCAGTTGCAGGATCAAGTCTCCGAGACGGAATGTCAATGTATTTGGGTCAACATCTCAAAACCCTGAGTTTGCATTGCAGTCAGCACAATATTATCGTTCCATAGGGGCTGGAGAGGACAGTATATTATGGTGCGCAACTGTGGGGGTGCACTGCACAAAGTAACCGCAACATTATTCAGCGCTTTCAGAATAATGTTCTGCGTACCTGCGTTGATGCATACAGATACTTCAGAAACGACAGATTACACTATGAGTTGAAAGTTGAATCTGTCAATGAGGTTATCCGCAAGCAAGCCGTCATTTTGAGGCTCAGAGGGTTGCCATCCTTGACTAAAAAGGAGCGCCATCGTGTACTCCACAGGCAAATCAGAGGGGAAAAAAATGAGGGGTAGAGTGATGGCCATTGTTTAGCCCCATGACCATTAGTTTAGTGGATTAAAAAAAAACCAAAAATAAAGTAATACAACTGAAGCTAGATGTAAAATATGCTAATAACTACATACATGCTATTATATACAATCAGCAAAGTGAAATAAAACTACGGCTAGATGTATATAAATATATCACAGTTCATAGTATAGCTCAGCGGCTCTCAGGTACAACAACAGGGATCGGACCTTGTCTGGTCCGGATAAAACGTCAACCCACTGAGGGGGCTGATGCTTGGACTCGGAGGTCCACATGAGCTGGGCAATCCTCCAGAAAGTGGCGGATGGAAATATCACCCCCACACACAACACCTCGAGTTTCTGCACTAATCAGGTGTCTATGAGTAAGACGAGTATGGCTAGTGGCTACCTAGTTGACCACTATTCCATCCCTCCTTGGACGTAGGGTTACGAAAGGGCCCACCGGGCTCAAATCCTGAAGGACACCACGCAGACCAGTGACCTCACCCTGCCATTGTCAGAGGGAATAGGCTTCATGTTGCATGTAGGACATTTGATCCTCTATGCGTATAGCAACATATCAATGGATATTTATGTATAGTTACTCCTACATATAGGTATAGCAAATCATGTAGGACAAGATGGCCTAGCATACTTCCGTAAACTCGAAGAGATTAGCAGTGTAAATGAGTACCAAGTTAGAAACGGTAGAAATTCAAAGCGCTGTTATTTTTTACTCCCGATTTAGTCAAAACTTAGTTAGCTTTGTACTTGCCTTGTACTTCTTTTACTATGTGGCTCAAAACAATGAAAAGTAGGAAATATGTTTTTCTAGAACATATACCCAATTGTCTACCTAGTTTGAACAAAATTGGACCAACAGATGATGAGAAATTGACGTCATGAGAAATTCACGTTTGGGCATGCCCACAGACTGTTGATTCGACGGCATTGAAAAGGAGACCGTCAAGGAGCTAACCCGCACAATCCCTGAAAATCTCATCGGAATTGGCATAGTTTTGGGCGCGATAAGGATTTACCACAAACAGACAGGCAGACACGGAACCAAAATTGATCAGCAAGCTTTGAAACGCAAAAAGCAAGTGAAATTTTTGATTTTGGAGGACAACTTTTTTTTACTTAAAAGCCGGTAGTTAGAAAGCAAAAATAATACCAAAATTATTGAAAGGCGATGGTACGATTGATATAAGGAAATGAGTAATTCATATTGTACTTGACAATTTGGCTTCTGCGGGCCTAAGATTATTAATAATTAATGTGCCAACTACATTATTTAATACCGCCAATTATTAAATCACCCACTAGTATATTTTATATATGTAGATGAATAAGCAAATACAATGGGGGTTCAGTAAGTTCCTGCGTATCTTGATAGCAAGTCGGTGATTAAACGAATCTCCGTGAAACGCCCGAGACAGAACGTTATTCCCAAGACTTTCTCATCAACCTAATTTTTTTCTCCCATCTACGGTGATAGCAGCTGATTTCAAAACAGTGAGAGTTTAATAAGCTTTTTAACGTGGTTATATGAAATAACAGAGGTAACATGAAACGATTAAATCGAGGAAAGCGATACGTTAGCAGTGTCCTGTGTGTTGTGGTTAGGAACTGATTGCACAGGCTACTAGCGTATCTTTCTTGGATTGAATTACCAATTTCACGAATAGATTTGATGGTTTTTCGATATATTTACCGTTTATGGGAATAAATTTAAAGGTTTTACCAGAAGGAAAGGCCGAATATTCAAACGTAGAATAGGAGAGGTTTTCAAAAATTGTGAGCGAAATGAAGACATAATTTCTGAATTTGCAGCCTCATAGCAAGATGACCCTGCAGCATTCTTATGATACATTTTTGTGAATTGAAATATATATATTTAGGTATTTAGGACTTCAGAATGTAATACGTTAATAATAACACAGTATTACATATATACTCCCCCTCGATACATATATATATATATATATATATATATATAGGTATATATATATCTAAGTATTTGTGCCGCGAGGGGAGTATATATGACTCTTCAGAAGATATCAGAACCAGTGTAGTTGACATTCAAGTAAGTGTAGTTGACCTGTTGGAAATATTATCCCATGACTAGGACCCAGACCCTGGGTGGAAACGTCGGGAAATAAAACCACAAGTCTAGTTTGGTCAATCCAAGAAAACCCTCGCATATATATATATATTTGGTATACTAGGATATATATATAAAGCATATATTGAGAAAGCTCTCCACTATCAGGGAGAGGATTCAATTCATCAAGAGGTGCCTTGCGCAAACGTACCAGAGACGGACTGCAACAAGTAGCGATCTTAACTTTTACAATTTTATAGGGGCCTCTAGTTTTTCTATTTCTCAAGAAAACGCTTTACTGGCAGTTTGCCTCTATCATCAGTTTTACTAGTTTCAGCTTGTTTTTCCAACCTGAGTCAGCAACGTTTGTAGGCTGTGGATATAGAAATTAGATGCAAAGGCCTGTGAATGCTATGGGGGATACCTTAGTAACACTTGAGGTGTGGTATTTAAAGCAAGGATTGCCATCTGATCTGATATGAGCATATTACTAAGGTTGGTACCTGGTTTGCTCGTGAATAATAACTATCTTTAGCAGTACATTATACGCTGAGGAGGACCAAAGAAATTTATGAGAGATATAAGGGTGAAATACACAGTACTCTTACATTGATGTGCTGGATCTTTGGGTATAGGGTGGAGTTGAATTTGGCGAGGTCCTGAATCTGTTTTTGATGTTTTGCACACCAGGCAGTTCTCAACAAATTTTCGAACGTAAAGACTAATGTTGGTAGAAATAACATGCCACGAAACCTTTTCATGACTGTCATTCCAAGTTGGTGATTCTTACTCTCATTAGCTGAATCATCAGTTGACATACAATGGAGATTTGAGCAGATCCGAAGAAGCTAAACCTAAAAATTGGCGAAGACATAGCCTTATCTTGTCATATTAGACAATAGAAAGGTATCCAGCAGAAGTAAGAACTATGATCTAATCTAAGTGCCTCAGTTGAGTGCTTGCTGAGATAAGCAGATCATCCATATAGCATGTGACGTAATCAAATGCTAACTAAAATAAATTGGTCCAGACAATTATTCCCATTGATTGGTGTGATAACTTTTCTATGGATATGGGATTTGATAAATGTACCATCGATAATATATCAGTTATCAATTAGATGTTATTTACAGAATATACCTTAGATGTCAACTGCCATTCACCAACAACACTATGTTATTTCTCAAGAAGTATTTACATCTGACATATGGAAGATCCAGCTGGGGCGAATTCAATGTAAGAATCTTCACCCTTCTAATATGCGCTGTCGAAATAGTTCACGATATACCTACCAATTAGAAAATACTGATCGACCTTGCCAATTTCTTTCTAGCATTCAAGAAGGCGAATAGGACCCAGCTCCTGGGTTGACACGTTGTGATAGGTAAACACCTTAATAAAATCAAGGGACTAGACTGGTCATTCAACCTTTGACTAACAGGAAGGTCATATATATAAATATATATAGTGCTAATATATATATATATATATATATATATATATATATTATATATACAATCTTTTCGATCAAGTGAACCTTACTTATTCTATGCAGCTAAGGACCCTCACTGAAGAGGCGCGGCTTAAATCATTATATATGCTCCAAATATATATATATATATATATATATATAAAATATTATATTTATTTATATATATATATATATATATATATATATGTATATAATGATTTAAGCCGCGCCTCTACCAGAAGGGTCATTAGTTGCATTGGATAAGTGAGGTGTCGCTGGGGCTCTGCAAGGGGCACGGTTCTAAGGGGAACCGTGTTGTCCCTCCTTCAGTAAACGGATTGCCATCATAGACTCCCCTTACAGATCAGAGGAAGAAAACAAACAATATTACACAAAGAAAGGCATCGCCGCAATCTGCCACAAGTGATACAGCGATGACACTGTTTAACCCCTACATCGGATGAAACTCCCAAAAATTACAAACTAATACTAAGTAGATAATGTATAGGTTTATCACCTAAATATGTATAATTATATGCAATCAGCAAGGTGAGATGAAACTAAGACTAGATGCATATACAAACATTACAGATCAGATATCACGGTTGGCAGGAGAGCCTAGCAGCTATCAGGTACAAAAACAAGGACTGGCCACTGTTGTGAATTATAAGATTTATTTATTTTTTAATTTTATTACTATTTTTTCAAGGATCTGTGCACTTTTATGTACGCTATACAATAAAAATACATTTTTGCGTTTAAGTCATTTTTGGTTTTTTTTATTGTTTTATGCTTGCAGATTTAATTAATTTTTTAGGACATTTCTATCATGGAAGCGTTTATCGTTGTATTCATGACAATCAAACTAGTTCTAATTACTGCGAATAAAATTTATTTTTGTGTGTGTACAAATATGTCTATTGAATTTTATTTAATGATTGTTTTTTGTCTATTCAGGTGGAAGAACTAGGAGGAGAAAATCGATCAAACAAAACAACCAATAAGGTAACTGCCACGAAAAGCTGTAACTAATCCTCGATTGATTTATTTTTAGATTGAATTATATATATTTACTTATTTAGCTGTTTCGCTATCAATCCAAGCACTGGAGTTAGAAATCCTAAATGATTCCATGGAAGGTTCCTTTGAAGTTTGAGCGAAATCGGCCAATAAGAAAATGACACTTGATAGATGTGAGGCAGGGGGCTAGCCGCACCACGACTGGTTGAAATTTAGCCCTACCGGCTAAAATTGAAAAAACATTTAACATGCTTTAGATTTATACTAAAAATAATTAACTCGAGAATTGGCAAATGAATAAATTATTTAATTTCAAGCCTACTAAATTTCAACCTTCTAAGGTGAACAGAACAGAATTTAGCTCACTCAGCTTAGGCAGAAGCACGACATTTCATTCGTCACTTGATGTTCCAGAGAGGCTTCCATTTGAATTTTAACTTTCTAAATTGAGCTCGTTCAGCAGATCAGGCCGGAGTCCATAATTTCATTCGTGTCTAGCAGAGAGGCTCCCTATTAAATTTTAACTTTCTAGGGTAAACAGGAGAAACTTTAGCCTATTGAGTTGATCAGGATGGAGTCAATCATTTCATTCGACTCTAGATCCCAATGATCCGATGGAACCCAGAGAGGCTTCCATTTAAATTTGAACTTTCTAGGGTTAACAGGACAGAATTTAGCTCACTCAGGTGATTAGGCTGGAGCCCGCCATCTCTTCCGTCTCTTGATATTCCAGAAAGACTCCCAATTGTATTTCAACTTTCAAGAGCGAACAGAAAATAATTTAGCTATTCAGCTGATAAGGACGGAGCCCATAATTTCATTCGTCTCTTGAGGTTCCCGAGTGACTCCCCAATAAATTTCAATCTTCTAGTGTGAAAAGGACAGAATTTAGCTCACCCAGCTGATCAGGCAGAAAGACGTCATCTCTTTCGTCTCTTGATATTCCAAAGAGGCTTCCATTTAAATTTGAACTTTCTAGGGTGAACGGGACAGAATATCATCGCTTCCGTCTCTCGATATTCCAGAGAGACTTCCTAATAAATTTCACCTTTCTAAGGTGAACAGGAAAGGATTTAGCTGATCAGGACGGAGCCCGTTATTTCATTCGCCTCTAAATATCTTAGAGAGCTTCCTATTAAATTTCATCTTTTTTGGATGAACATGGAAGAATTCGGTTGTAAGTCAATAGTATTGGAACATAATATTTGTTCAATAATAAGAATCGTTAGTACCTCGTTAAAGCGATCGTTAGTAGTTAAACTCTCAAATGTTTTTGAGTAACAAGATTTTGTTCCTCGATACCATCACATGTTCAGGCAGTTTGATCATGGCTGAAGCATCTAAAAGAAGAAAAAATGCAAATCAAAACCATTGTTTCAACTGTGGGACAGAGGTTGTATTCATTTTGGGGGTATCTCGTTTTAATTCTCTCCCATCCTCCTTGACGGGGAAGCAGGTTTCGCTACTTGTTAAAATAAATTGACAGACTATTTCAATTCAACTCTCAAAGCATGTCTTTTGGAATTTTGAATCATGTATTCGACCAGTTTCATTGAAGTACAATTTCGTTTGCGTGGTAGATTTTCAATGTATTTCTGTTTTTCGTCAATATCCCAGTGAACTTTTATCGTTATTTTATTTTATATTTTTTTGTATATTTTGCTCTTTTTTGTAAGATACATTACGTATTTGGTATGATAAATTTAATTATAATTGGGATGAGTCAGCACTTTGACCCCCAGCAAAATTTTTCCAATAGGGGGTCGTAACATTGTCATTTTTAAGTTATATGCATTACCTTTATAACAAATAAAAATGTATAAAAAATAACAAAACAAAAAAACCAAATGTGCCTCTATTATTCTTTTTTGCTACATTGAATAAAATAATATTTCACAACTAAATAGTGACAGTTGGATGCTGCCATGGTTGCATTATTATAGTCATCTTTCCTGATATCCGCGATGCACCAGGTAATTCAACGTCCGTTTCCAAACGCCCACGTCGCACCAATCCTATCATCTGAGAACATCATCAAATTGCAATACTTGACGATAACAACTACCTTTATAACATCCTCGCCGGATGTTTTCCTTGAGTGTCACGCTCGCTTCGGAAAAATTGCTACGTGTGAAATATCCGGAGAGGGCGTTTAATTCCTGCGGAGGTATTTAATCCAGGAAGAAAGCCCCTGTCAGCTTTCACGGGCTCAAGCTGACTGGAACCCTCCTGGCCCCGGCCCTGGCTCGCTTTCTCTCTCGTGTGGTGATTTTCAAGGTCCTCCCTCCGGAACAAACCTCGTAACCTTGCCGCCCTCTTCCCGCCTTCCCGATTTCGTAATATCTTCTCCATGCACGGCGCGAGTTAGCATTGAGCAGTGTTGCCTGTTGTACGATAATTACCGTTGCGTACGATGATCCAGGGGTCCGTACTTTAAGGATGTACGATATGCCCTATTTATGCGATAGTTTGAGGTACCTATCCAGGTTAACTTCTCTCATTTTCCTTTGTAGTGCCCCCTTAGTTTTTCCTTGCCACTCTCTGCCTCTCCTCTTCCCGCCTTCCCGATTTCGTAATATTTTCTCCGTGCACGGCGTAAGTTAGCATTGAGCAGTGTTGCCTGTTGTACGATAATTACCGTTGCGTACGATGATCCAAGGGTCCGTACTTTAAGGATGTACTATATGCCCTATTCATGCCTATCCAGGTTAACTTCTCTCATTTTCCTTAGTAGTGCCCCCTTAGTTTTTCCTTGCCACCCTCTGCCTCTCCTCTTCCCGCCTTCCCTATTTCGAAATATCTTCTCCGTGCACGGCGCAAGTTAGCATTGAGCATTGTTGCCTGTTGTACGATAATTATCGTTTCGTACGATGATCCAGGGGTCCGAACTTTACGGATGTACACTATGCCCTATAATTCATGCCATAGTTTGAGGTACCTCATTTCCAGGTTAAGTTATTCTTCATTTTCCCTAAAACACATAGTGCTGTACTTATGAAGCCACCCTCTGCCTCTCCTCTATTTCGTCATATCTTCTCCGTTCACGGCGTAAGTTAGCATTGAGCAGTGTTGCCTGTTGTACGATAATTACCGTACGATGATCCAAGGGTCCGTACTATGTACGATATCACTTTGTATGATAATTTAAGGTATACGGGCGAAGTTCTCTCATTTCCTAGTAGTGTTCCATTATTTCTTCTTTAATCCTAAAATACATAATACTGTGCTTATGAAGAATATGCTTAAACCATTGTAAGGGATGTAACAACTCACTGAATTTCAGAAGAATTAAAGGAACGTATAAATAATAACAAATCCAACAAATCTTCTCCATGTACGACGCGTGTTAGCATTAAGCAGTGTTGCCCGTTGTACGATAATTACCGTTGCGTACGATGATCCATGGTCCGCACTTTAAGGATTTACGATATGCCTGTTTATGCGATAATTTGAGGTACCTATCCAGTTTAACTTCTCTCATTTTCCTTAGTAGTGCCCCCTTAGTTTTTCCTTGCCACCCTCTGCCTCTCCTTTTCTCGCCTTCCCGATTTCGTAATATCTTCTCCGTGCATGGCGTAAGTTAGCATTGAGCAGTGTTGCCGGATGCACAATAATTACCGTTTCTTACGATGATCCATGGTCCTTTACCATGTACGATATCACTTTGTATGATAATTTAAGGTATACGGACGAAGTTCTCTCATTTCCTAGTAGTGTCCCATTATTTCTTCTTTAATCTTAAAACACATATTGCTGTGCTTATGAAGAATATGCTTAAACCATCGAAAGGGATGTAACAACTCACTGAGTTTCAGAAGAATAAAGGAACGTTTAAATAAAAACAAATCCAACAAAAATTCACTGAATTTCGGAACTTGCCCCTGGTTTTGTGGGTCGTAAATAGCAACTCTGCACATGCGCTTATACGAAGTACTCATTAAACATATACTTTTAAGACCTAATAGAAAACTTGGAGGGTATTTGAGTATAAATTAGACATATGTATTTGCTTTTAATCCAAAAAGTTGAAATGAAAACGTTGCAAATTATTAAACGAAAATATTATTACAATATTCTCTAACTGGATGGGACCGAAAGGTACTGCGGTGAAACATCTTCATTTCCAAACTATTTCCAGGTAAACAAGGTTTTTATTAGCCAAGGAGGGAAGTATTTAAATTCTCAACTTCTTTTCGAATTCAACACAAGACATCTTCAAATCACGACCTTTCTTTGCCGAATTTCCCTGCATAAAATCAGTGTGATCTTCTATACGTTTGGGAGGCTGGCTGTTTGAGATTGTGATCTGTGTTACTTCCAATTTATTTTTTCTTTTTTTAAGTTTTCTTGCAGTTCTTTTTATCAGTTTCCTTGTCGGTTAGTAAAAATGAAGAACGGTTCCATCAACATTTTCATATTGATATTAAAAAAAATTCATATTCATATTCAAAAACCTCAATAGGCCCGTCTTCTAAGGTATCGAGGAAAAAGGTATTCTACCGGCACTATCAGTACACTAGCCTCGACAGTCTCAAGTGAATACCCTTAGATAATCTTATAGACTCGATAACATAAATTTTCTCTCTTGTAAAGTCTACTGTAAATTGTAATTCTTGTTACCACACCTAACGTCTGTCATTTTACACTGCGCAGTGATACTAATAGCCTGAAACGTGTACGTTGATAAAGGTAGCTTTATGAAACAGAACAAAGTGCAGCTTTGTATTGGAAAATATTTTAGTACAAACAATCACTACAATCAAACAACAATTAAAAAAACTAACAATCTTGAAAAAAAAATCACTGGCTTGGAATAAGCTCACTCCAAAAAGATCACTTGTTGAATGTCCTTCGTTTTCATGAGACTTTAACTAGACTCGGAAATAAAATTAGGTTTTTCGTGACAAACTCCCTCGAATAAAACAGATGAGTTACGTAATAAGAAGGTAACTAAGTGTGAATCTTCCTATTTAGGAGTCGTGTCATAACACCAACAGGTTAATGACGTGTGCAGGAGACGTTGGACCGAATAACTGCCTCTTTTTTGGGTTAAAAATGATGGACTTCATGGCTTCAACCGTCTAACAAGGGCCTAGTTTACATGGCCAATGAGCAGCGACGCGGAAGTCAGACGCAACAATGATTTTACGTAGGTATGCGCACACCCACGACCGACATACGCAGCCGTTCAAAAGAGTAGCGTGACATATTTGGATCAAAATTGAAACCATTGTTCTGTCGAGTGCAGACCAACCAGAAATTCCCAACAGCATCCAGCACTGATTCAGATAAATTCTGTCCATATCGATTGGATGCTGAATGATCGGGGTGATTTCTAGCCAAGTTTTATAAGCTGCCAATTCATTTCTTGTTGTAGTTTTACACTGTATTACCTTGTATATCTATGAGATTAAAGAATATACGAGTGTTTAACGAAATCTTCTGTGATTTTTTCGTTTTCAGGAGAAAATGGAGGTTGAAGCGTAAAAACCACTCATTTTCGAACTCCCCAGTCCTTTAATAGTGCTTATTAAATAATATAATAATTTTTATTATACCGTTCCTAGTCCTCAATCGCTCAGATGTCCAGAAAAACCTAAGGACGGTAAAACATGTTGTTTCGATTAGTTCTTGTCTGAGTGATACCCAGGCCGCAAATTTCAACCGATATGTAAGATTGTTAAAAAAGCGAAAAACGTCATTGTTACGACTCTGAAATAGAACTTGAAGTTGCGAGTCGGATTTTCTTGACTCTTTGATTATTAAAAACCTTGTTTATACTAGGATAGTTTATGGATGAAAAGGAGTAGAGATTCACTCAGGTATGCAGAGTTCCATTGAATGAAATATGAATTTACCGTGGTACGGGGTCCCGTTAGGTAGGTAATCCATCGAAGGCAACTGTGTTCCATACACCGTCTCGATTTCTATGATCCTCAGAATTTAGCTAACAATGTTTAGCACTCCAGAACTATATTCCGGACTACTCAAGACCAAAATATTAACTAGGGTTTCTTAGTCCAGGATCAACACGTTCATTTTCAAAGTTCAAATTTGCTACCTCACTTAACAAAATTTCGTACGCAACCACGACACTATTTCTATTAACTATTAACTAATTTTAACTCTTTCCTGTCTGGATCATAACTGGAGATCGTTATCGGGGACGTCAACAGTTAAATGCTGTAACTCTTTACTACTTCTCTACTCCAATTTCTGATGTATAGAACTTAAATGCGTTACTTCTTCCTAGTGATTCCTCTTTCACGTATTTCAATTAGGTAACCGAGGCAATGCTGAAGATATGAGCTGTTATATTGGTCGAAGCTCTGCTTCATTCTTATAGTCTTTTTTGTGGTGGGGGGATCCTTCTAAACAATTTAGGTACCATTTCGATGACTCTCACATGCCATACTGGTCATACCGTTTCGTGGGTGCAATTATATGTTCGATACCCCGAACCCCTCTACCCTCAAACATCGAGGAGCTCAAAAAGCACCAATGTATCTTGTAACAGCAATGATTGTGATTAAATGTATGGAAAAGTCACATGCATGCATCTTGCATTGTTAGACGGTCGTTTTTATTTAATTTTCTTGATAGCAAAACAAAGTTCGTTGGAATTGCTGTACTATTTCATCTTCCTCGTGCGATGTGCTAAAATAATCCAACATCTGAGGAGATAAAATCTTCCTCTTCCTCCTGTTATGTGCATTCCGCATCATTCGTCCTATTGTTTCTTCTATCCGTATGAAGTCAGGAAGCCTAGTGAGACAATTTCACTTGGTCATAACTGCGCATGCACAACGGTATTGTTCCGATGCCGGCCTAACTCACAAATTGTATTTCAACTCAAAGAACCATGAAACAAAACGAAGGAACTATGATAACGGGAATTCAAGCGTTGCCTGCAACAAAAACCCGAAGAGGAAGTTATGGTGAAGTTTAATTTCCGAATTTATTCTTTCCAGATCCTTGGGAAAACGGTAGGAAACTGGTCATTGAGATAAGATGAGCTGGTTCGGAAGCAGATCGTCCTCATCACTTCCTTTGGGGGTAGAGAGGCCATACGCACAGGTCGCACAGGAGAGCGCTCTATAGAGAGAACGCGAGATTACCGGGGTAGCCCAAAAACCTTGATTTTATACCTGCTTAATTACTCCCTCCATGTATTGTGAACATTTTTACCGGCTGTCACCCTTCACGGCACGATCCAAAAAAGGCAGTAAATAGGGGAAGAATAATACGAATCTTATCGCGTTGTTTAACTAGGTACGCTAGGTCCCTACTTACCAAGTCCTTCATTGTTGGGATACTAAAGTAAGGCCACTAATGTGATTTTCGGGTGGGAAGTGTAACCATTGTTTTCTCACCACTAATGGTTAAGCTTAAGCAAGGTGTAGATGCAACTGGAAAAATCACGTTTATCTTTCGATCGCTGGTCTGACTGGTATATATCCTGGAATGACACACACACATACACACTTTATTTTTACAAAACTCCCCCCATAGGTGGAGGGAGCAACACCATTAAGTTGAAAAATAAACAAATAATTGGGGAGGACGCCCAGGTATACCCGACGCCAGCTCTAGAGATAAGGGATGTTGCAGAGGGATGAGGAGGAAGAGTGGGATGAAAGGAAGTGCCCCTATAAAATGACCACCAGGACGCGGGTAAGATCACCTCAGGACGCGGGTGGTGATACCACGGAGCACTCCTGCCGAGATGCCCAACTCGATTAACTCCGTGGCACTTTTCCCGCACCACACCCCACGTCATAACACGGTCGTGACCATGATTTTGCTTAAAAAAATATTAATTTAACGATTTTTAGCCATTTTTAGTGATTTTTTCAGCACATTTTTTGAAATTTGACCAATTTAATGTGCTCAAAAAGTGCTGACCAACGAACTCATCCTTTCATTTGGAAAGCTTGATTTTTTGGCGCAAGAAAGGAATTTTTATCTCAATCGTTATTTAGTTCAATCAAAATAGGAATGACACATATGTATATATATATATATATATATATATATATATTATATATATATATATATATATATATATATATATATATATATATATATATATATATATATATGAAAAAGCGTTACACTCAAGGATTCGTTTCAGAATGCCTCAAAACGGATTTAAATTAAGAAAATTTTCAAAAATCTTGATTTTAAAAAATTTGGAGCCATTGCAATAGCCTCACTTTCAGCGAAAATTCGCTTATAAGAAAGCATTTTCTTCATGCCCCACTTTAAGTTACCTATTCCTGCTGACTAGGTATTGTCGTTTACTTTGCTCCTTTTCCTTTTTGCTGTGAATAATCATGCACATGTACACATCATTTTTTTCTATCATCCAATATTAAACAAGCTTACTCTTGAAAATTTCAATCGATAATGTCGCAATTATTTCTTCTGTGGCAGCAACGTGCCGGGTACGAGCAAGTACATTATAATTTTAACTCTTCATAGTTATTGATGCCAGGATTGGTTCTAAATGTATCCATCGAACCGCGGAATTGGGTATTTAATGCAGAATTCTTTTCTTTATGTCTAGATAAAGAAAATTATAGAGGTTATCCATACTCTCACACTTTTGTAAATACATGATGTTACGGTATATCCTTGATCCTATTCCCCGCTCATCAACAGCTTGGAGGCAGTCATTTGATTAATTCCCATAAATCGGACATGCCTTTTATTTGAAATCCAGTTGATCAGGAAGTTGTCTTTGGCGTAGGAGCACAGTAAAAATTAAAAAACTGGACTCAACCCTGATTTTATCGGTGAAGTCGAGAGAGTTTTGCCAGAGTAAGTAGTTTGAGTGCTTCTTCTTCTCCATCCTCTTTAAAGTGATGATGGGCTCACATCTAATCAGAGAATGCTTTGCAATCGGTAAAAATAGGATCAATAAGATGTGTTGAATCAATTTTTTGTAGTGCCAGATCTGTAACCCTAACTCAACGAAGTTATGAGGACATAATTTTTCCCAAAATTCATCTTATTCACCCCGCTGATCCTGTTCACCCCGTTTTACGGTATGTTTAAGATTTGAGCAGTGTTACATAAATACTTTCTTCACTATGTATGGAGAACTATGAATTATGTGGGTACGCTTGTACCGAAGATGAAAGGCATCTACATATGTTTTGAGTGACCGGGTACCTCCGCCTTCTTCGCGCATGAGCATTGTGCATTCTTAATTTCTTTACAGTTTTAATTTATATCGTACGCTATGATTCACGAAGGGTCTACAAAAATCATCTTGTATTTAAGTCTGTACGGCAGGTTGATCTCAATGAAACAACCTTAGACTGAGATGCATAATAGTTACGGAAAAGACCGAAACGTTGACAATGGCTCATCAAAGGAGGTCGGCTTTTAGCTCACTCATCTTGAGGAAGCTGCTAGGTCATTCCCCCTTCAGCGGACTGTTCTGGTCCCACCTTATTTTTTGTTATCCTTCCGTCTCTCTTCCCATTCTGTACGTAGGTCAAAGGCGAGAGGAACAGCTTGTCCTTCCTTAAAACCTTCCATCGGGAACCCTCTTTAAGTGAACTACCTACACCTCTCAAAAAACGGTCACAGCTCCGTGTCTGCTGTAGTTTCCTTGTTAGATCCTACCGGCGCACAGTGGTCCAGAATTTACATCTAGGGGAAAGTTTTTATTTTATAATTGCAGTGGTTGAGGGAGAGAATAAAGGAACATGATAAGCTGCAGTGATTGATTGAATACTGACAATATTGGCCGCCATTTATAGGCAGCTGGATGATACATGAATTGGCTAGTGACTGCTGTAGATATATATGGATGATGCATGGGGACAGCTCCAGGAGTGTTGCCTGGGAGTTGTCGTTCCCGCATCACATTAATCCATTTTTATAAGAAATTCACGCTGATCCCAAGTATACTCTTACCCCTTGATCAATCTAAAATAAATCTTTCACGGCATTTTCAACACAAAAATGCACTTTTTTGTACGAATTTTTTTTTTTTTTCAATTTTAGGAGGTGAGCGTGCACTTATTATACAACTTTAAAAAAATAAAAGTTATAGATGATGTTGAAGAATATTAAACTCTGCGTCGATTTATCTCCAAAAAATTTTCAAAAACTGAGGAGTTACGTTAATCGAAGGTTCACTGAGAGATTTTATTCTTTCACACTGCACGCCTGCCGTGGAACCTTCTGGGACCTGCTAGCCCAGCTATAAATATGTTCTACCATTCAAATCGCATACAGAAAAACCAAAAATCACTCCATTTTTGTGCAAGAATGCGAATTAAGCCTCCGAGTGGGATTATTATGACGTTCAAATAGCTTATTTTAACCATTTCTCATATCATGGAATAGATACCTACTCTTCGTATCATATTAGTTGATGACCATCAAATTTTCCATCAACTGTACACCAATATCCGTCAAAAAGAATTTAAAACTTTTCACCGAGATTTTTCAGCAATGAATTCTCGTGTATGCTTGAACCGCGATTAAAGAACTGGTTATTTCCTCCATCTGATCCAGTAAAAACCAATAATCGATCCTTTCCTGTGGAAAAAAAAAAAAAAAAAAAAAAAAAAAATCTCGGAGAAAATCTCTCACTCAAGGCTCTGAGGTTGATGTACCTATTTATCGGGAAATGACAGATGCGAACCGATTCTGTGGACATAATCAAAGTGTGGATCTCCAGAGATGTGACCTTAAGTGATTTTATTGATATAATTTTATTCAAGGATTTATTCAATAATATAATTCATTATTTAGGGATTTATGGCTCTCCTTATTGGGAGTCGATCCTTGAGCGGCGTTTGACACGTGATTAAAAAATATTAAGTCTACACATTAAGTCACACGCCTGCTTCATTTTTGGGCGTGTCTTAATGGTATAGGTGTACAACTGGTGTTTGTGCTAAATGTGATGGTCAACAACTTTTATAGCTGAAATAATGTGATGGGAAGACTATCAATTCATCCCATAATATTAGTACTGGTCAAAATTTGCTATTTGTGACAAGCATTTGGTACTGCATTTAGGGCTTGTGCGTATTTTTCGTAATTTCCCTAATAATGGTGAAAAGGTTGGATTTGAGTCGGAAAATGTTGAATTTGAGTTGAAAAAGGTTGGATTTGGCTTGGAAAAGGTTGGATTTGACTTGGAAATGCTATATAGCGAGAGAGGCCCAGGTTTGCTTCAGCGAATGGCAGCAGAGGAGGGGGAGGCTGTGCGCAATGGAGTACGTCATATTAGAGAGTGTTTGTTCTTCCCGTAATTTTTGACATGGATATGTCTATTGGCTGGCCTACGTAAGTACAAAAATTAGTACGGAAAAATGCAACGATTTTGTTCTTTTTCTATTGATTTTCACGTACAACCAATGTGTTACTGGCGAAGTTTAACTCCCTTAGTAGTTTTCATAGGAGGAAAATCGTTCGCCACTTTTTGGAATGCTCTCATTTTATCACAACATCTCACGATCCCTAAGCCATTGTAGTGTCAAGGAAAGCTGATTTATTACGCTAAGTTATGAACTAATATTGCTAAGTAACCATAATGAACTAATAATGTGAAAAGAAGGCACTAGGTACATGGTAGGTATACTATTGAGTAGTAGGTACTTGTAAGCAGTAGGTACTAGACGATGCATAGACCTCTGATCAGCTGATGGGCTCCTAAAGCTGATGATTTCTATCGTATTTAATCTCTGAAGCTGAAATTATGAGACGATTGAAATGATTGGCTAATTCCTACTCAGCTGAGTGAGCTAAATTGTCTCCTGTTCATCCCAGGAAGTTGAAATTAGATAGGGAGACTCTCTGGGACACTATTTTTGAAATTGTAATTTTAAGTCAAGATTATTTTACTGTTGCACTGCTACTTTCCACTGCCATGGTAAACTTGCACTTGAAGAAAGGAAGTGGTTTGCCAGATAATTCCTCAAAGCAGTCGCTGAAGATCCATCCTTTATTACAAGGTCACTTGGTTGAATATTGGTGGGATGTTGTGCTAGATTGTTATATTCTGATACGTCTTGAGGACTGTACTCATTTCCAACAAGTGTTGTGAGTTCCAAAAAAGAGTCTTTTGTCATTCTGTAAAAAGATTTAAATTTCCTATCCGACTGTGACAGCTCTCTAGCTGCTACAAATAGCCTAGAATTCACATTCTTGCTCAAATAAGGGTGAACCCAATGCTCTCTTTGTACCCTTTGCCGTCTTCGGTATTGATAATAGTTAAAAACGTCTTCTTCGTCTGAGTCTGACATAGTAAGCGCAATACGGCTAATCCAAGGCCTTAAAAACAACACGTAGGCCTACTGCACTAAATTATAACCACTGATTGCAATAGACGCAACTGATTTACAACAAGCCCTTTGCCAGTACACCCGTGTGCGGACAAAAGTTTTGTTTCCGTTGCAAACTGGTTTCAGACGCAACTAGTTTGCAACGGCAGTTTCAAAACAGTCACACCGTGTGCGCTGGGCCACGGTGTGACTGTTTTGAAACTGCCGTTGCAAACCAGTTGCGCGCGCAACTGTTTTGTGACCTTGACAATGTATTGGAGTGGGAAGGCGCACACGACGCGACTGGTTCTTGACGATCTCAAATCAGTCTGAAACCTGTCGCATACAACCGTGGACCCGCGGTTGCAGTTGCGTTGCAGACTTCAGTTGCACGAGACCTCGTGGTGTTTTGGATGTATTTTGACAGCCATAATGCTGTGGATCTCAAAATGAATGATCAGGAACTCGGTATAGCCTAGAATTCACATTCTTGTTCAAATAAGGGTGAACCCAATGCTCTCTTTGTACCCTTCGCCGTCTTCGGTATTGATAATAGTTAACAACGTCTTCTTCGTCTGAGTCCTGACATAGTAAGCGCGATACGGCTAATCCAAGGCCTTAAAAAGCAACACGTAGGCCTACTGCACTACATTATAACCACTGATTGCAATAGACGCAACTGATTTACAACAAGGCCTTTGCTAAGAGACTATTGAATTTGGGTATTTTCTGATCAGCTGACTGAGCTAATTTAATTGAGACATTTTGGCATGGATATTTATCACCTGTCATGAGTCATTTCGCATCTGTAACCTGTATTTTGTCAGCTGTCATGGTTCATTTCGCATCTATCATTTGAAATATGTATTGAAAATCAAATAGACATATCCATGCCTCGATTTTTTTCCGTGTTGGAGGTAAAAATCGACATGCTCATAGGGGGTGTCTCGTGTTTCTTCAGAAACTTGCCAAAAGTTGAATGTGAACTTGGAAAATTAACTTTGGTTTACGAGTCAACAGCTTTATAATACGCCTATAAGTAGTTACTCTAGAACACCTCTCTCACATCGGAATAGTATACATACCTGTATGTTGTCAAATTATCAGGATAAGGGTCGAAAACGAATAAAAGTCCTTATTGCCGAGCTTTCGGTTTATATAAAACCATCTTCAGGGCCTATAACCATCAGAATAAAAACTTTCAGTCTCAGCACAGAAACAATAATAAAACAATAACAATAGCACAGAATGAACTCAAAGAAAATATATATATCAGGCCAACATAAAATAAAATAATAACAACAACCACTACTACTTAATTGAGTCCATAGATAGGCAACTTACTCAAGAACCTTTTACGGTGTCAAAATATAGGACACGGTCATGAATTTAGAGTCAATTCTCATAACTAAAAAATAACAAGATACAACAATATAACAACAACATCCAGCTTGCTCAAATAGAATCATGTGAACAACTATCATGGAAACATTTCTATACATAAAAAAACAGGTAGTATGACCTTGCCATCAGTTTTTTCAAAGTATAAATGTCAATTCAAAATTATGTACATAGGAGAAAAATTGAAATGACTCACTGTACGAGTGCATAGAAAAAGTGTTGGGACAAACCTCAGCCTGCTTCAACATTCTTCCTCCGTATAGGTTGGGTAACATATTCATATTCAATGAGGGAAATAACTAATTTCATTAGAATAGAATATCACAATTCTTTTTTACAGCCAATACCAGTTCAAAAACCAACTATCAACGTTCTCATTCTAATGCAACATTTCTGTAAATTCGCAATCAATTTTATAAAAACATCTGAACAGCTCCCTTGCAAGTCTAACAACCTTTACGCTCCGCTTGGCCCACGAACGGGAGTGGAAACGGTCAGAAAGAATTATCCCACGATGGAAAATCAAGTAAATCGAATCCCCGAGAAATCGGACCAAGTTGGAAGAGTTGAGAGTGCATAACGACAACCAACTGTTGCGCAAAAACGTGAATTTTTGTGTCCCCGACCTATAATGCCACTGCAACCGGGCTCCCTCCTGTTCTATTTTAGAGGCTGTGTGAAAAGCTAAGACGTATATATTCACTTTTGCAAATTATTTTGAGTTCAAAAAGGTAGTGAAAGGATTTTATGTTCGATTTTGTAGAGTGAAAACTGGTTTACTTGAACATCACAACATCCACTCATATTTCTGTTCCAGGTCTGCCTGTCGGTCTTGTGCCTGCTAATCCTTTCCAAACGCATAACTTCCACAATTTTCAATCAGATATTGAAGACATGTTCAAGGATTGAACGAGTTAGGCCATAGATACCTACTCCATAAACATATTGGTAAGTAATACATGCATTACAGGGACATACCAATGGTTGTGTCCATCCTTTTACGTATGTATCCCCCTCCATTAATACCGAACATGAAAGTGCTGCGAGCAGCTAACTCCCCTCCCTTTTCCCCGACTTAAAACTATAATAAAGTATGACCTGATTTTGCAAATTGGTTGAAAATATCACGATATATCGGTATTCCCTTCCTTCTCCACCACCACCATAATGAAATTTGAATTAACTGAGAGTGGTTCTACCAAGGAACCGAATACTTGAGCAACATAGCGAAATAGCCGAAAAAATCAACAAAATCGGTTACAAAAGCATTAATGGGGGGGGGGGGGGGGGGCACCAATTATAAAATAATTATCAACCTTCGTACCAAATCAACATTTTTCAGAAGGATAATCTCGTACCTGCTTTAGTATTGTAATTCAATAATTAGTCAATTCGATATTCAGAAACGTGTTACTGACGATTTTGAGCTTACATGCCTTAACAATGATAACCCAATGTTTTCGTCAGGTTTCAATGAAAAATAAAAGATTCAATGCCGGTTGGAGTCCAGATGTTTCCCTATGAATTTAATACGCAGAAAGCAACGTTGAAGTTCTTGGAACATGCACAATTAGGGATATCCGATCCCACAAAAGTATCGATACCGATAACGAATCCAGTATTAAATGCCAAGTATCGATTCGGATATAATATCAAATGCAGAAAATCGATACTAATTAGTATCATTTGATACCAGATTTTTTTTAAGTGTTCCTTCAATTGTCAGTAGGTACTAGAAATATCTGAAATGATAAAAAGTAGTATATTGAGGGAAATGAAAGTATTTTGAAAAAGACAATGATTTAGTAACCATTCATTCCAAATTCCAGTTCCATCTCCCACATTACCTGATCAGACACATATAAAAAAAAAACTTAATTTAGCTACCAGTTTGTTAAATACAACATACCAAGCTGAAATACCTACTGAGAACAACGACTCATAATGGGAGACTCTTCGTCAACGAATGACTCCACTTCTGTCCGTAAAGCTCATGGTGGGAAGAGACACCACGGTAAATTCAAAGAAGTTATATCTATCCATACATATGTCGCAAAGAATAAATGAAAATTAAGAAGAAGTATTTCATAGAAAGGTACTGATACCGATATTGGTATAGATACCAAAAATATCTTTATTGATACGGATAAGTATCGGAACCCCTATGCACAATTTCCTTCTAATATCTTCGAAATTCCCTAGGGTTGTTAGCTCGATAACGAGAGAATTATAGAGAGAGTCAATTAATCACAGTAAAACTTCTCCTTAGGTAGTCACTGCGCACGCACAGGAACAATCATAACTTCCAGAGTTTTCAGTAGGTCCACTTCAATATAATTAATCTCGCGATTACTTTGACAAGGATTTGAGAATACAAGGAAGTAGCTACCCAACATGGCAAACTGTTATATACATTCTTATATTCCTTATAATAAGTAGGTACGAAATTTTTAAATAAAGGGCAGTTGATCATTGATTTTACAGCATCAACCGCGTTCACAAACAAGTTCAGCTTCGATTTGTGATAGATATATTAAAAAGTAGCTGGTTCACCCGTGCTTTGCACAGGTTGACTTAAATATACGCAAGCCTACCCCCCCCCCCCCCCCCCCCCCCCCCCCCCATCACATTTTGGGACACTTCTATGGATCTGATTCAAAAAAGCCCTTACGTAAAAGTACTTACTTTAAGTAATTGCCTACTTATAAATTACCTATTTGGACCAAAATGTGGAGGTCATCAACCCCCACTCCCTCTCCACGAACACCCCCCATATTTCAGATTAAAAATATTCTTGACTAGCTCGTTCACCCGTGCGTTGCACTGATTGACTTGAATATACGCAAGCCCCCCCTCACCCATCACATTTTGGAACACCTCTATGGATCTAATTCAAAAAAGTGTTTACTTGAAAGTACTTACTTATAAATTACCTATTAGGACCAAACTACTGAGATCAACCCCCACACCCTCTCCACAAATACCCCCTCATATTTCAGATTAAAAATATTCTTGATAGGCAACCTAAAAGAACGTTCAGACCAATCCACTTTCATTCTATGTTCATATGATAGATAGAATGATATGATAGAATGGAGACATTTCCGAAAGAATTGTGTGTGATCTCGAAAATCAGACCTGAATTCTTTGCAGCCTGGACTATATGGGTCGGAATTGAAAATTTCCAAGTAGGCTGTGTTTTCAGTGTTATCCAAACATATTTTATCAATCAGATCCCCAGTTTATTCACTGATGTTCAAGATACACCCCATTCCACCCCCACCCCTCCCTCAAAATACCAGTTATGGTTCAGATTTAAAATTTTCATTCAGTTTGCGATTCATGTAAGAGTATTTCAAACATTTCTTACCAATCAGCTCCAGTTTATTTAGTGATATTCAAGATAACCCCATCCCCCCTCCCCCAACCATAAAGCTCGGGTTTGAAAATTTCAAGTACCTAGTCTGCGATTCAAGTTGGAGTAATCCGAGCAATGGCTCAACAATCACGTCTCCAGTTTATTTACTGAGGTCCATGGTACCCCATTTCACCCCCTCTGGCTAATATTTCAAAAACTTCAAATAGCCTATAATTTAAGTTGGACTGATACAGACATTTCCGACCACTCATATCAGTTGACCCCTGTAACCGTAAAAAGCGGACAAACGTTCGAACAGACAGAGGAATATGGAGGAAAATATTTACCACCAATTGCCTACAAATAACATGAAACGGAAAAGAAACAAGAAACGCTATAATCCATTATTCTAATTAATGTACAGACAAATTACTTGCGATATAACCATAGAAATTGTCTGGCGTAATGCTACTACGCATCCTCTAAACAAGTACACACAATTTGAAATGATGAGTGATGAGACATGAGACAATGGAGGAATGAGTGATAAGATACTATAGTATGGGTTATGAAGCGAACTTCAAACCCGGCACAAAAATAGTCTGTCTGTTTGTTTGCAACCGCAAGCAAACAATTTCTGTCTGTAACTAGGAGCAGAGTTCGGCCTAAGTCCGTCTGAATTCAAGTTACTTCAAATAGTCGACAATGTGGTTCGTATCGGATGAGTTTATCTAAATAATGCGACCTCAGTTTGGAATGCTACTGCTGTAAAATTATTAATCGTACTTCTAAAATTCCTAATAATTTACTTATATTAGTGTTGAGCGACAAATTTGCCTTCATTACATGAATAAATGCGTTTTTGCGACTGGAGTATTCCACTACAACGCCGTCACTGCCATCTAGCGGTGTCTTGTAGAGTTGTGTAACGCCAGTCATGCGTATGAACCAAAGCTACGTTTCACCCACAGAGTATGGATTCCTCTCCCGTACTCTACGATTTAGCCAGATGCAGTGGTAGGGATTCTGAAAGGGACGAACTATTAAAAATTACACAGTTTATTGATACCAAGTAAATGTATATATATAAAAATCAATTGCTGTTCGTTAGTCTCGCTAAAACTCGAGAACGGCTGGACCGATTTGGCTAACTTTGGTCTTAAATTATTTGTTGAAAAGGCTTGCAAATTTTCAAACCTGCCACAGAGGGGAGGAGGGATGGAATGGGGTATCTTTGTCATCACCGAACAAACTGGGGATTTGATTGTCGAGTATGTTTGGATTACTCCAATTCAAGTCAAAGACTACTTTTTTCAAAGTTTGTCATCAATTAACGAACTGGGGATTTGATTGTCGAATGGGTTTGGATTCTCTAATTCAAGTCAAAGACTACTTTTTTCAAAATTTTTGAAATCTGAACCAGTGGGTAAGGGGGAGGATGTTGAAACTTTTTAAACGCCACTTAACCAACTGGGGTTCTGAGTCAATAATGTTCAAGTCAACCTGTGCAACGCACGGGTAAACCAGCTAGTCTCTTCTTAATCGAGGCAATTCAATGGTTACTGTACACCTGGGGTGAGGCTGCACGCTGCAGGCTTTCACAGCATAAAGGTCTGAACCTAAATTTGTGCGCTATTGGTGTTTTCCTATCTAAACTTCCATTATAATTGTCATACCTAGGTATGATTTGTTGAAACCTTCAGGAGAACTATACATCATTATTTCCAAACTCACATGATTTGAAGAAGGTTAAAAAACTAACTAAAAGCTCACGTTAAACCCAAGGTCCAATGATGCAAAATCTTCAAGATTCCACACCGTAGTTTTGAGGGCTCATTATGATCCTCCCAACGGGGAAAGGAAATAGATTTCGTTCCATTCTCAAATTTCCATTTCTACTCTGTTTGTGGACATTATTAAACATTGCAACAAAGAACAAAGAAAAAACTCAAATAATTATACAACGGTTTACTATAACAGTCAACACTCTGGTCTTATCCTGGTCAGCTGCCAATTTCGGTTTATTATTTTCCATAATTTTATTATTTGTAATCGATTAAGAAAAATAAATTTTAACCCCCCCCCCCCCCCCCCCTCCTTGTTGGTTAATGTTTCAAGATGCGTAAAATCCAAAAATCGAAAAAAATTCATCCGTCCGCCATTTAGGGTTTTTCTCCCAAACTACTCAACCAAAGTTTATGAAACTTGAGCTGTAAAGCACATACTTATTTGTTGGGGTCTAGTTGGTCCGAGAAGCTCGGCATAAATTTCGATTTAAGGGCTGAGATATTAAAAAATCGAGTTCTAGAAAACTTTTAAGTAATAGTATTTTTTTTTGCTGATAATTTATAGATATTACGCCAAAGAATCGAATGAAACCACACAGAACGCTGTTCGTTAAATCTGTTCCTCTCCCTAAGGGCTAGAACTTTGAGAATGAAATCAAGTGTTGGTAGCGACATCTTCAAATTATTTATTATAGTCAATTGCTACATGTAATTAATGACCGCTAGAAAGTGTGTTGTAAAATCGGAACATAGTAAAAATCGTTTGATAAAATTCCGACGATCGTATCAGCTGGTATGATTCGAATGGGATTCAGACTTCGCAAAATCGAGTTTGTTATAACTATTGCCCCTTATAATGGACCAGTAAAGCATCGGTAGGTGTTTTATTTTATTTCATGAAATTCAGTTGTGGACTAGTGGAGCGTAGGTGTATTAATCAGTTGAATTAATTGCATTTCTCTCTATAGGTGCCCATAGGTATCTACGTAGGTAGGCACATTGGTGACGAAGTCCGCCTTTCATCCGACCACCACGAACTTGCATTACGCAAATCGGGCAAAAGGGGCCCGTGATGCTGATTTCTTTCTTGATCAATCTGCGTAGCTGAAACTTGAAATGTAACTTCTTTGGGATATCTAGAAAATAATTGTAATGCACGTGGGCGACCTCCGAGCCTAATTTGTTCGACTTATGGTGCTGAAACCTGAAATGGAGGTACTTTCGTCCAGTGTCTGTCGTGTCTGCCAATCTTTGAAGCTTAATTCCAACAGTTTACATCCGATTTCGTTGAAATTATCAGGGAATGTGCTGGTTAGGGTGTAGATGGTCCCATATCAGTTTCATTGTTACCAAACTGATACTTCACTCTGCGCAATCGCAAACGTAAATTCCATCAAGCATACTTTTCTCAGGCCCTTAAGTTTGGCGGATAGTTGAGAGAAGTCGATTTCATCAACCCGTCTCAATCTCAACATGATTGCATCATTAGTAGCTGCTGCGTTTGCACAAATGTGTAACCCTTGAAACGAACTTAATTTCCAGTTTTCATCCAATTTTTATGACATTTTCAGGGGTTGTGCGGGTGAGGATTTAAAGGGTCCCCTAACAATTGCATCGTACTCAAATCACTACTTCATCCTGGGCTACGCAAACATAAATTCCCGTAAATTGTATCAAATATAATTTTCTTGTTCCCTGATTGGCCGATATTGAGTTTCACGCAACCTCATTGATTTTATATTTTCCGCTATGGACATTTTTAAGACCATTTATAACATTGCAATGATCTGTACACTCTTTGTTGAGGATAAATGAGGAAGCTATGTGACACACCCAACTTGGCACTTTTTTCTATGCATCTTTTCTATACAATACTAAGTGCGAATAATAAGAACTGGTGTATACTACTTATGTTTGATATATGTAATACTAGTTATACGTTTGAAAATGGTAAAAACTCCCTTATGAACTACTATGATCGGACCAGCTGATATGTATAATTCCGGTATAAATCAGTTTTATCATAGATCACTGTAACTGTACTGTATCTCTGCTGTTGTTGAAGCGTACGTACTAGTTAATTTCTTAACATTAATTTTCTGGTATAGCAGTGATTTTTAAGTAGATATTGATATTTTGTATTTGCGATTCCTACCAGCCAACCTTTACTACGATATATATACGTGTGTACTTATCTGGTAGGTATTGTTAATGCGAACTGGTTTAGTTGAACTCCTGAATGGGAGCGCCTTCCACCTACTTCCGAGATGCGGATCAAGTTCCCTCACACGGTTGCAAATTCACGTAACTGGACCAATCTAAGGCGGGACGAGTGTCTGGTATCCTAGGATGTTGTATTTCCCATACAAAGAAATCATTTCAAATTCCCAAAACGAGTCGGCGGACGCCTCACACTTCCTGTTTACAGGATACAGGGGAAGGAATACCGGTTGTTCCACCTACCTGTCCGAGCGCTCGCTGAGCCGTCGCTGATTGCATAACTTACGCCGGCTCGGGGTCTGCATAATTCAGGACCTTCGAGTGTGAATGTGCTGGCATCCAGAGAAAGGGACCGCTTTCACGGGAGTCGTAACTCGGATAAAATTCGTCAAATGTGTTATTGTGTAAAGAGCAGCTACCGCTCGAACCAACCTCTTCTTCACATTACGTATTACCAAGCCGTGAGTTCATCTTCCACCTTTCGACTCAAGGTGTTGGTTTCGGTGCAAGACACTTCATAACACCCCCTCACAAAAACTCGGCCACGAAAAGTTCGCCCACCCAACTTGGCCGTTTTTTTCAGTTGGGAATTCTTACAAACAAATTAAATCTTATAAAACTAAGTGGAACCACGAAAAGTTTATTCGGGGATGTTGCTCGCTTCGCTCGCAAGGTATACCTGTATATGTGTAGGACAAAGTCCGTATTTATTATTTGAAATGGCTCTCGCTTCGCTCGCAAGGTATTGCGTAGAAGTGCAAATGGGAACCCCCCTGTGAGGGTCCCTTCAGGTAAGCAACGTTGTGTAACGGCGGCCCGTGGTCGATTAATTTCTGATGTTACCCCCCCGGATGTTATTACTTTGAGCCTGACTGCTAAAATGTAAAAAACATGGAATCATGTTTTAGCTCCTCGCTCTCACTTTATTATAGAAATGATCACGACGATTGAGCTCTTGTGAGATGATGATCTCCTAATAGAAACTCGCGAGTAAACATTCACTTTATTATAGAAATGATCACGACGATTGAGCTCTTGTGAGATGATGATCTCCTAATAGAAACTCGCGAGTAAACATTCACTTTATTATAGAAAAAGAGGCTACATACGAAATTACAGCTTCCTATAGTGTGAAGTATAGAAATTACCTATTAAAATGATTTAACCACCGCTTCACAAATCAAACCGTTCTCGCAATATTCGGATCACCTGCTATGAATCACATAATCGAAACACCAGCTCAATGAAATCATCAGAAATTAACAAGCGGTTGCAATCATGTTCACAATATCAATAATTGAGAATGATCACCTGTGTGTAAACAATTATTCATATAACCATGCTCATAACTCAGCTTGTTGGCCACGCACTTCGCAGTAGTTAATATAGTTTGGTTGGATAAATCGAGAGCTTTCGAACGAATGGTCAACGAATTTTGTGGGATGAAAAACGACGAAGTATCATATCCCTAGCAACGACTCGGTTGTAAGTGGAAATCATCACAATTATTGGCGCTACTTTCATCTCACTTTATAGTCTCACTTTTCGGCGGGGGATCCATCGCTAAAACATGATTCCAAGTTAAAACGGACGGTAGACCTACGGTTCTACAGTCATGCAGATCATTTAATAATGATTAATTTTACACATTATTAGTTCATTATGGTTACTTAGCAATATTCGTTTATAATTGAGCGTAATAAATCAGCTTTTCTTGACACTACAGAGGCTTAGGGATTATGAGATGCTGTGACAAAATGAGAGCATTCCAAAAAGTGGTTAACGATTTTCCTGCTATGAAAACTAAGGGAGTTACACTTCCCTAGTAACACATTGGTTGTACGTGAAAATCAATAGAAAACCCCACCGTGACGTGACGCTCGTGACGGGACGAAAACAAATGGAAACATCCTGTTAATCATTATTAAATTATAAAACGTCTGCCAAGTTGGGTGGGCAGTATAGCTTCCTCACAATTGTAACATGAACGAAACAGCATTAGTTGAAGAACAAAGTACGAGTCGAAATTATTGATAAGTCGACGTTATAAGAAAGTAAACCATTGCGCATGCGCACATACGACTATTAATCCAACGGCAATGAAATTCAAAGGGGATCGTCTTAGAACTAAACCACAAAATCCTTGAAAATGTCAAAAAATCGGTCCATTAGTCTCCGAGTTTTGTCTGTGTAGATCAATTTTAGTTTTGCGCTTGCGCTAGTTATTACTCCAAAAATCGCGATATTTCATGCGGAATTTTCTGGAACATATACCCACCAACTCCTCGAGTTTGAACGAAATCGGACCGATTGATAATAATAATTAATAATCAGCACTGTTTAATAATGATTTGAATGACATGCATGACTTATCACATGTAATTGGGCTTGCCCGTGTCTTAATAAATAAATAAATTAATTGATGATAAAAAATCGACGTTACAATAAATTAACGTTTGCGCATGCGCAGAGACTAGTATTTATGTGATGACAATGAAAGTTATAGGGGACCGTTTAGAAGCTATTCCGCACAATCCCTGGAAATTTCATCAAAATCGTTCCATTAGACTCGGAGTTTTGCCTGTGTCAACGATATCAGTTTTGCGCATGCGCAATGTTTATTCTACCAATTGCGATATAATTTATAGGGCATTTTCCTGAAAATATAGGTACCCAGTTACCTACCGAGTTTGAAAGAAATCGGACCAACAGATGATGAGAAATTGACGTTTTGAGAAATTTGCGCACAGGCTACTGTTGAGTCCAAAGTATTGATAATTATAGGGGACCATCTACGAACTAACCCGCACAAACCCTGAAAAGTTCATCGGAATCGGACTGAAACTTGGTATAGTTTTGGGCGTGACAAGGGTTTACCACAGACAGACAGACAAACATCAAACAGACAGGGAGACAGACGCGGAACCAAAATTGATCATCAAGCTCTGAAACGCAAAAAGCAAGTGGAAATTTTGATTTTTTGAGGACAAAAAAGGAACGCTGGGCAATTACCTATTTCATAAAAGTTTCTAAGGTGGAACCTTTCTCACCTTCTACATCAGTGTTTCCCAAACTCATTTGGGAATTTTTGCAGTTTTCCATCTGAGTCGTTCAGCTGAGTCGTTGTACGAATAGAGGTTTTCTAGCGCAACCAAACCGGAAGCTAACCACTGAGTCTTACCGTACGAATAGAGAATCGTTGTACGATTGAATGAAACGATTCAGAAGTCATAATAACGTGACTACACTACTCAAATCTCCATAATTAAGCCCAAGTCATAGATTACCTAACGTGTAATGTATTATTTTTCTTTCATAATGGAGGAAGTACCTACCTATTAAATTAGCTGTAACTTTATCTACTTATGTGGTATAATTTTTACGATATTTTACTCTTTTTTCCCTTGGACAATTACGTTTAATTATTGAAAATAACGAACCATTTTTGAAGATGAGGATATCTCCTAATACGCGACAAAGGGCGAAGACAGCAGTTTCTGTCTGTGTCTAGATCTTCTCTGTGGCACAATCCCTACCCACTTCATCAAAATCGATCTATCAGTATCGGAGTATCGTCTATAACAACCAATTTCAGCTTATTTTTGCGTCTAAAACTCGATTTTTATTCCCAGTCGAGTTGAGGGTCTCATCTAAACCCTAAAAACCACTGATGATTTCACTCCATTCGTTGAATTGAATCAATTCAAAATGTTTCTTTCAGTTCGACCTTTTATTACAAAGAATGTGTTTTAGCCTTGGAATCTCCAATCGAAAACGAAACGTTTATGCGTAACGAAAATGTGTATCGTAAATTTGTTGCAATAATGATGATAACCGCTCACAACCGAGTCGTTGCTAGAGAAATGGTACTTCGTCATTTTTCATCCCACAAAATTCGTTGACCATTCGTTCGAAAGCTCTCGATTTAGCCAACCGTATTATTAACATAACGCAGTTAACACTACTGCAAAGTGTGTGGCCAACAAGCTGAGTTATGAGCATGGTCATTTGAGTAATTGTTTACACACAGGTGATCATTCTCAATAATTGATATTGTGAACATGACTGCAACCGCTTGTTAATTTCAGATGATTTCATTGAGTTGGTGATAAATAAATGAAACAACCTGAGATGGTAGTGGTAAGATACACCGCAAAATCTGAGTCATTCTTATATGCGGGTTTCACGGGTTTATGTGAAACTCTTGAGCTAAAACAAAGTCTGTGTTTCAATAATTTCATTCGAAGTATGTAAATAGAAGTAACTGGGGGGGGGGGGGGGTCCAGGGGGCGAGGCGCGGAGCGCTGAGTTTTTATTTATTTACTTTATTTTATTTATTTATTATTATTATAATTTTTTTAGTTTATTTTATTTATTTATTTATTATTTTTTTGCTTTGAGGACGACTCTAAGTGGTTTGGGAAGGAAAGGAAGTTTTACAGTAGATTTTATCGTGAAAAATATGTAGGTAGATTTTCGTTGCGAATCTTCTTTGCTCTGAATAATCTGTTGGTAGATATCTATAATTCGGTCTTTAATCACGCTGTGCACGCAGTAGGGATCAGATTGAGTGAATGTAAACCGGGGTTAAACAAGATCTGATGGTTCAATAACTCAGTCGAGATGTTGATACTTTTAAACTAAAAGAAAAGAAAAGAGTCTATTAAGACAGGTACACAATACTATGGTAGGTAGGTACTACTAAGAAGATGTCAGAGTATCTTACAATGAAAACAGAGCTCCATGACTTCCCACGCTCGGAAGTGTGTTGTGAGCTGTCCAAGAAACCAACATTATTTACGGCTCATGGAGGTTCACATAACTTGTATTTGTAATATCATATAACCGACTTTTTTTAAATGCTTCCTCACAGTGCAACCTCTTGGATCGACGTTTATATCGTCCACGCACGACTTTCCTTTATAAACTCCAATAAGCACCTGCATACGTAGTTCATTGTCATTTATGTTTTGGTTTACTCAGCTGGGTCGTTGAAATTAATAAAATTTTAATTTTCTACTCCGTGGCTTGTCTGCAAGCAACCTTCCTTCCTAAACGACAACAGGATTCTAGAGTGAATTAATGATTTGAATATTAGCAAAGGCATGAATCTTAAACCAATATAGTTTACCTACAAAAAACATGCTTTTATCAGATAGGTAATTATCGGACAGCTCATAAAATAATACTGCATTAAGTGAACATGAATACAGTTAAGTAAATTATGCCCCTATGTACTGTAAGTACAACCATTCTGAAATTATATGAACAGCACCCGAGGCAATGTAAATCAGAATTCGGGAAAAATAAAATTGTCTATTGATTATAATGTTCGTTCGAGAGTATAGGTACCTCTATGGGTCTATGTGTTATATTGAATGCGCCCGTGGTTGAAATGAGCCAAATGGAGTATTCATAACTGAATAACCCTATTTAATGAATTAATTCAAATTTTGCGTGGCAACAATTAAGCTTCAAAGGCAGGTTTTAGGCTTGTTCTTGCTGGTTGTTCTCATATTGTCACAACTTGGATACCTAAGTTACCTGATACCTTACGTAATCCTACTATGGCTCTTTTTGTAGTTTGATACTTTTTAAATCGATAGAAAGAAGTGAACAGGAGTGAAACAAAAGTAGAAATAAGCAAAATAAGAAGCGAAATAAGCTTAATGCAGAACATGAGATATTACGGACCAGGTGTAACATACAATTACATTATGAGTACTCAATTAAATAAATAAAGTAATTCATTCAAGCATTATTTTTTCACGCCTTAGTCGTCCGATCCCGCTCAAGTTCGGTGCATTGTTGGGGGACGATGGTTTAATTATTCCATGTTTATTTCCAAATTATACCACAATGTCAATGACAATGATATCACAATGACTACGAATTTTCATTTTTTTGTAATTTGTCATGAAAATAAATTAATTTTCAAAAAATATTGTATCACTATTAGCTCCTGCGCATACGAGTGTACTCCCAAGAACAAGGTTAATTTCTAGTTCTCATCACATTTTGATTACGTTTCCTGGGAATTTGTGGCTTAGGCTATAGATTGTTCCTTGCCAATTTCATTTTTCTGAAATCATTACTCCATTCTGCGCATGCACAAACGTAAATTACTTCAAGCATCTTTTTCCCGTTTCCTAAATGACCGATTTCGAAGTTTTACGTTACCTACGTAAAACGTAGAGTTTTTAATGATTATTAAAACCATTTCAATGAACTATACATTTATATGTTATTTCCAATTGATAGGTACCTACTTATTTAAATATCGTTATACTGAGATCAGAGGGACTAGTAAAATGTAGATGTTTTAATTTATTGCATAAATATTTCCTCCTATTTCTACGCAGGCAAATTGATGTCAACCTTCGGATCTGCAATTTGAAATAGATCTTCTTTGTAATATCAAGAATTCAATATCAGTGCACACTGATCTGCTGAGGGACCTAATTTATTTTTTAATTAACTTATGATGCTGAAACTTGAAATGTAGTTCCTTTTTGGAGATCTGGAATACAATTACAAAGTATGGAGGGACTCAGATCAGCTTCGGAACCTCAAGAATAACTTTCCTATTCGACTCACGGTGTTGTTATTTAGATGGAGCTTCTCTAGAACACCTTGCAAACAATTACGAGCTATGGAGGCGCACTGATCAGCTGAGGGGCCTCTGAACCTGCAGCTAACCTAATTCTTTCCTAACTTTTTCAAAACATTTTTACTGTGAAGCGTAAAATTGCGGAGTCTTGGAACTGTAAAAGTGTGAACTCTTCTCGGAGGCACGATGTGCCAAGTTCTGATCATATATTACATAAGGGGTTCACAGAAATAATAAACCGTTGTGTAATAATTTGCAACGTTTTCAAAAATGTAGGTAAGTACTCGTACCGCCACTTGCTACATGTTACATCCATCCAAATGAGACACAGTCACTATAATATAATGGTCGACTAGTCACTAGTAGTCCCCTTTGACTGGAGGGATCTTTTAGAAACTGGCAACGAATCGATATGAGTACCTAATCATTCACTGGATACCTATCAGAAAAGATCTCAATTAGTCCTCATTGTACACTAATCAATCAACTTAGAGAACTCGGGCATCACGCACTCCTCTGGAGAGCTTTTGAGAGTGAAATTGTTACGATCGTTCCTGTATCTTCAGTATGCTCATAATACGAAATCTCCTTTGATAATGATGATCACTGACGTAATCTGCTATTGGTTCGCCTCATCAAAATGGATATAGGATCAGGTGTGCCATTACGCAACATGACATCAATTCCGTCTATAAGGGAGTTCATCAAATGAACTTGATTCGACTTTTCTTTTTTCATCCTCAGCTATGATTAGGTCGTAACCTACATACAGGGTTATCCAACAGGAGAGTTCAGTTCGAGGGTCTGCGATGGAGGAGATGTTGCCCTGCGGGGTCATTTCGTAACAGCAGCAAACAGGATGCGGGAAACCCGGAGTCACTTAGCGTTACTTTTAGCTCCGGGTTTCCCTGAAACGCGATGTGGAAATATAGCCGTCGTTGGGAATACAGCCTTTGAACGAAGGTCTCACTTCGTTATTGGTAAATAAAGAGATAAGACTCCTTCAAAATCGCTGTCTAACTGAGCATATCGAGTGTTTCTACTACTCATGCGACACTAGGTACGCTTATCTGCAAGTTGCACAAGCATTAATTTGCGTAAATTTTCAAATCATACTTGAATATTCCTTGATCTTTCGGGTTTTGCTCTAGGTCGCTGGAGTTCATAACTCGGCAGTTCTTTGGCTGGAGGAGTGCTAGTGGATGGGGTGCGGTATGCCCTATTTCCAGAACTTGATGACCGGTTTACGTAGTTTTTTCTGCTGAGGGTGCCAAATCAGAAATCGATTCGTCGCGCACTTCTCCACATAATATCACAGTATTTTCGAAATTCGCGTTTTTTAAGAGATGGTTGAGTGACAGAGGACGGTGGAAGAGGTAGGTGGAGGGAGCAGTCGAAGAAAAAATTGATTTGTAAGTGGTCCTCGATTTAATACGTGTTTGGTGCTTCCTGATTTATTTATGATAGCAGAACCATAAGTTTCTCTTTCGTGAAGGACAAAATTACTTTTCACATAGATGGGCGTCAATGTAATGGATGCACTACTCAATATCTTGTTTTATTGCTTTTTTTACACTTAAAACAAGTAGTCGACGAGCTGAAGTAGGAAGTAGAAAGTTCCAGTCATGCAGCATAGTCGTATGAGCGAATTTTCGTAAATGATCGTACTATAGTATGCTACTTTGTTTTAAATTGAGCACTGTGGGTGCAAAGAAATTGTTAAACAACAATTTTATGACAAATGAACTCATTCTAAAACATATTCTACGATTCAAAACAGATTTTGGATGTTAAGCAATTTTTGTTTAGTATGAGATAGTGATGAGATCTGATTCTGAGGATTTTTTATTCCTAATTCGTTTGCCATATTTCTGACGTCACCAGGGCTGAAAAAGGTAGAGAACTTGCTGAGTTGCAGAGGCTCCTCTAGGTTTTGCAGTATCTGTGAATGATAAATTGTTGTCTGGGATAGCATATGTCTGCTTTAGCTTGCGTTGGTGCCATCTACCAGCAAATTTGACGTCGTATATCACTATTAGCGTAGGTATCTTCGGTATTGAGGGGAAAAAGGATGCCCGATTAAACGAGGCTTTTGGGGCAAACGAGAGAATTAAATTTGAGATTTTTGTAAAATTCAAATTTTGATTAATTGTATGCTTTGTTTCAGGGACGAACTGTTTTCACCACGGGAAGAAAGAACACTGGGTGCCGGCGAGTAGACCCCGGCTGACGACCTCGGACCCATTTTCAATAACTTGGTAAGTCTTTCTAAATGCTCCAAGTTTATCTACATCAAGTGTTTTAGCATAGAAACTTTTCTCCACACCAGGCAAAATTGTTTCAACAGTAGTGCCATTTGATTATAATTTCTTTGGCGATCTCTGAGGAGGTGGACATTTTTGCAAACCGCCCTACCATGAGCGTCCTCCAATTTGCTAAGTTAGCTTACTCGTATCCACCACTGGATGGTATAGGTCAATTAATAGAAAGGATTCACTGGTAAAATATATCTACTACTTGATCTTCTAAAAATGTAGATATTCAAAAGTATAACAAGATAGATATGTGAAAATATGACACACTATTCATTATCTTAAAGTGCAACAGTGAGAAAGTTTTGTGGATACTTATTACCTATAACGCTTGCGTGTGCGCGCATACACAATCATTTTAATCTGGGAATAATGAAATTTATCTGACAATACCTGAGAATTTCATCGGAATTAAATGAAATCGTCAGAAGTTAAGCTTGTTACAAGAATTTCAAGTTTACGTATGCACAGAGTTTATGAACTCGTACTTTTAAACGCGAAACAATTAAATGCTTAGGGTACCATCTAAACCGCAATCCGCGAATCCTAGATTATTTTCGGCAGAATAATTTCGTTAAATTTTGGAGATCAGAAATTGCCAAAATGTTTTTGTTCTTTATAGTAAGTGGAACTGGTGAAAAACGTTCATGTTAAGTAATTAAACGTTAATTTCAAGTATTTTTACATGTTTTTTATGTACATATTTTGCTAATAAATGGCTTTATAAGTTTATTTTGAAAAATCATCAACAAAACCAGATTTAAACTTTAGAACTTGAGTTGTTACAAAAAATTTACGTTCGCTAACTCACCTCAGATGCCATCGTATTTGTCAACAGTAATAAGTTCACAGACCCATCCCACGCAGTTCCAGATCGAAAATATGCCAACAACTGTAGAAGTTATTTTTGTTACGAAGACTGTTCATTCCCAGATGCATTGCTCCGTCAGAGATGAAATTCATAATATCCATCTAAAGTAGAACCCAAATGTTCACAGGGCATTTCATTCGAAACTGAAGAAAATGCACAGAGGCCATAAATCCTGCATCGATGAAATGATGCGTTGGTAGAAGTAGAGTATTTTTGGACTCTACTCATACAATATCTATTTGAGCGAAGTCAGACTGTAAGGGCCCGTTCCACCACTGAGGATCATAAACTAATCCAGAATTAACCCAGTTATGTCACTGCCGTTTTTGAAGTATAACTCTCGGGTCGGGTTTAACGCCCAATGGTGGAACCCGCCTAAGTACTACTACCTAAGTAGTATAATTTAACCTCTACATGGATTAGCGAAAACACAGGCACAGAATTTTTTAGGACGGTCTAAATGCGAGTAGTAATATTCTCATTTAGGAGAACTTAGTTTGTCTCATTTCCATTTCCACCTCCGAAAATTAACCTTGGTGGGATCTGAAGCAAATACGAGATTGAGTTAGCAGGGGGTTCTAAAGATTTTTTTTGCTCACTCTTCAACGGTCTAATAAAATTAAAAAAAAAAAAAGCACAAACAAGTTTTTTTCTTCAAAATCGGACTTGTTGCGGCCGGATCGATCAAGTGCGAATTCGGTAATGGCCACAAATGATAAAAGGAAGCCTCTGTTTAGAATGTTGTGAAAGGTCTTCGCCATTTTCGTGTCTATATGGACAGTATTGCCTGGAATGCCGATACCTACTGGCTCTGTATAGTGGTCAACGTTTTTCCCGTAAAATGAAGTAATTATGAAAGTCAGCAGGTAGTTACGAATCTGACTAAGCCATGTGGATTCCCCTCCTGGGATCAAATGGAGGGTTGGGTGAGTCAGATCGATGGAGAGTCGGATAAGATTCGAGAAAAACCAATGCCGCTAATATGACCCTCCTGGTTGAGGTGCGGCTTAAACTTTAAAAAAAGAAAAAAAAAAAATATTCGTGAAAAAATTTAAATGAATATGATCAAATACATAATTCTGTAAAGTATATGTACATATATATATACCTTTATATGCATGCAGGGTGTCCCAAACCTACCTAATGGTACAAACTGCAAGGTTCGATTGTGGTAGAGCTCATTTCTGATCGAAAGATCCTCTTAGAAATTTTATTTAAACGCTTTGTTTTCAAGATTGTTTCTAATTTGTGTTTGTTTTTTATCTTATGGTATTAAAACGGTCATAATTCCCCTTAGAATCACTGTAAACCCAAAAACATGGACATCCTCGAAAAGAGTGTTAAATTTCCTATCTACCTGATGCCAAACTAATATTTCTCGTTAAAAAAGAAGGCTGAAAAGCAAATACTGAAAATTCCCCAGCATTTGATTTTTTTCTCTCTCTCCCATTATTTGTTTTTCTGCTCTTAATACAGACTATTTTTTAAAAGCACTCCACGGAAAGGCTTCCTCAGAATCTCAGCTTTTCAACGGTATAGCCAATTTTACTTTTATTTTGTTAATTAGAGGTGACAAAATTATGCTTCAATTTTGAAAAAACGAGATTTTAAAAAAATAAAATCGAGGGTTTTGCGGAAAATGGCCCTCTACTAAAATGCATGTTTGGGGCCTGTTTCTACGTAGGTACGAATTGTTTCATTGAATCGAATAGTAACACTTGTAGAGCTCCCCAACTTCGTAATAACCTAGTTTTACACGATAGCTCATGAATTTTTAGTTTCTTTGTTTGGCTCAATTTTTATACACTTTTAAGGGTAAAACTAGTTAGATATAGCGTGAAACTCGGTTGTAGCGGAGTTCGAGAAATCCGCAAGTGTTACCACTCGATTCAGCGTGGAAAAGTATGTATAAACCGGCCCCTAACTCATATTTTAATAAAGGGTTATTTTTCAGGAAAAACTGAGAACCCCGATTTCTTAAGGGGTTTAACTACGGATTATCGTAAGGCCACACACTTATCAGTTTATCTCGTGGACCGTGGACTGCAGTTAGCGCAGACTGAAGGTGTGTGGCCGTCCGGCAGGCGAGGAACTGCGAGAGATCGACGACAGGCCGATAACTGATAGATCGTTATCTCAGGTCTACACTCGCCACACACTGTCAGTTGGCCTGCAGGCGTGTGATCCACTGTGATCAGTTTTGCGTGAGATAATTTTTGAGTTTGCATTCACGAGCCAAGATTGGACTGACGGGGAGAGATGGACGGAAAACCTCATTTCATTTCACATCGAACATGCATTTCATTTCATTCGGTTCTTGTTGTCACAGAGTGGCATTCTGTCAAATAGGAATTTCACAGAGTGAACATGAGGGAAATAAGCTCACTCGGCTGATCGGAAAAAAGTACATCGTTCTACTTCATAAGGAGAAAAAGAAGAGATTGTAACTCAGATGATCAGGAAAGATACCATAATTTCAATCGTCTCTTGATGACCCATAGAGTCTTCCTATCAAATTCCAACTTCCTAGGGTGAACAGAAGGAAAAAAAAAAAAAAAAATCCGTCTGCCAAGTTGGGTGTGGTAGGTACATAGCTTTACCTATCATCTTTTTCCAACTATCATCCAAATTTAAGCGAACTCGAACGACTAGAGAGTGAAAGGTTGGAACATGTTGGAATTTACGTATGCGCATGCGCAGAATGAAGTATTGATTTGGCAACAATGAAACTGATAGGGGACCATCTACAACCTAACCCGCGCATTTTCTGACAATATCATCGAAATCGGATGAAAACAGTGGAAATTAAGGTCGTTACAAGGATTTCACATAAGCGCATGCGCAGTAGCTATTGATGATACAACCATGTTGAAATTGACCAAATCGTCATTCCCCAACTATCATCCAAATTTGAGCGAGATCGAACGACTAGGGCGTGAGAAAATGATGCTAGGTAGAATTTACGTTTGCGCATGCGGAGTGAGGTTGATTGAGTCAAGAACGATGAAACTGATAGGGGACCGTCTACCCCCTAGCCCGCACATTCCCTGAAATGATGAAAACTGTGGAAAATAAGCTTATTAAAAGGAATTGCGGACACACACACACACACACACAACATACACAGACAGACCGACACAGAACCAAAGTTGTGTTCAGAATGGTCTAAAAAGTAAAATGCGAGTGGAAATTTTGATTTTGGAGACCAAAATGTTTTTTCTCCCATAAGTGAAAACAGTGCTTCTGCTACCTTTAGGTAGACTCGGAAGCAAAAAATAAATAAATAAAAATAAGAAAACACCGCATCAGGTCGAAAAGGAAGTAAATTAATTTGCCCCAGAGGCGCCACAACTGGTGGAAAAAGCATGGTGAAAAACTGGGGTTCGCCTGCAGTCCTGATTCCTTGCCCAACAGTCCACCTGCAGGCGCGTAATGGATAGTGTATGCTTCCTTCAGGCCATCATCTGCAGTTCAGTACAGCCGCCTGGAGGTGGTTGGCTGGGAGTGTATGCAGCTCGGCGATATTGGTCTTACGTTCGCCTATTGAGGCGATGGACTGCTGGCAATCCCATAGTGTGTGAAAAACCACGTTTTTTAACAATAAAGCATAAGTTTCTCCCTTATTAGCAAAGTAAAAGGAAAATTGAATATACCATTGGAAAGCTGAAATTCAACTGGTTTTTATTTTATTTTATTTTTTTTTTTTTTATTTATATGTGGAATTCACCACATATATACATATTTTTTTTATGGAGAGCCTTTCCCAAATAGTCTGCATTAAAAACAAAAAGACAAATGGAAAAAAAATCAAATTCTGGGAAACTTTCATAATTTGCTTTTCAGCCTCTTTTTTTTCGTATGAAGACGGCTCATAAAATAATAATAGTTTGGCGAACTAAAAACTAAAACAAAAACTAAATACGAACTAAATCACTCGCGACGAAGTTGTGGAAACCCATTTCAAAACGGAAGTTAGTGAAAAACGATGTCTATTTCCAACAACAGTCTACAATGTTAAATCGATTTAGACGGTTAGGCCATCATCAGTAACAAACAATAACTTATGTTTAACAAACAATAGTTATTGTTTGTTACTGATGATGGCCCAACCGTCGAAATCGATTTAATATTGTAACTCTTTATTTTTCGTGGAAATAGACAACGTTTTTCACTAGCTTCTGTTTTGAATAGTTTGGCATCAGGCCGATAGGAAATTTAACGCTCTTTTCAACGATGTCCTTATTTTTTTAGTTTACCGTGATTCTAGAGGGAATTATAACTGTTTTAATATCAAAAGGTAGAAAACACGTAAAAACCCTTAAAAGTTAAATTAATTTATACCAAATCTTTAATGGGAACTTTCAATCAGAAAGTTTGTACCATTAGGTTTTTGACACCCTGTAGACATAATTCTGTATATACAACTGTGGGTTAACCTGTTCCTAGTAAAATACGCACGAACCCGCCTACACAAGAAGGCAGTTTTTTAAACCCGAGTTTAGCCGCTACACGTAGTGGATGTAACTATGATGTAACCCCCCCGGCAGCGTTCATATTGATTTTTACGGGAACATCGGAAATACGCAGAAGAAATAGAAAAAAAAAAACCCCCCCCGGAGAGGTTTCGAGGTGGAAAGGTTGACTCCGAGGGCGAGGTGAGTCAAGTTATATAACAGCTGTTGGAGTAGTTCCTCTTTCACTTTCACTTTGAAGGCCGCCTTTGCAAAGGATGTCATCGTGTGAGAGTTGAGGGCCCCCCTTTCGTAATAGGCTCGCCTCATCCTCCTTACTAGCGCTTCCTTTGTTGGGACACAACACGCTACAGCACGACTTTTGAGTTTATGTGGGTACACTTAAATCCAAAACGGCTTACATTTGGACTTATCGGTCCTTGAAAATGATGACGAGGCGTAGCTTCTGATTAGACAAGATGGAAAGTAGAGCTGTGGCAGCTGTTTTGAAAGTCAGCCTTAACATTAAGTAGGTTGGTGGCTGTATGTCCTGATACCGTACACGGCAACGAATAGTCGGTAACTTTCGTGGCCTTTCGCACCGCCGATCCTCGATTTCACTCGCGTGATTACTCGTCAATTCAATTGTGTGGGATTACAAATTTCAACCCAATGAATTAAATGATCCTAAGGTCCTACTTACCTAATTTTCACCGAAGTGTTTTCCGAGATTATAAAAGAGTTCTGATAGAGCAACTGATAGGCAGTTAGTATCACTTATAGTGAATTACCTGACTCAAGAATGTATCAATGAACCAGGCTTTGTATTCGCTGGATTATCCAGCCAATACGCTTAGCCAATCCAGAAGCAAGTAGAAAACCCTTTCCTCTCTTTTCTATATACATTTGTAACCAACCGATTCGGCAAGTTCCTAATACAAATTTTAAACATTTTCCAAATTTCCCAATTTTCAAAAGAATTTACATTATTAGTTTTTTAATATAGCAATTCCCGATCAAAATAAACATTTTCCCAACCAAAATAAACGTCAATTATCTCCCGCCCTACTCCCCCAACTCAATCCCGTGGAGAACGCCTTTTCAAAAATAAAGTCCATAGTTCGAAGCACTCGTGAACAGGGAAACCGTGTGTTAGAGGATCTACGGGTGAAGCAATTCATTAAACTTACAGTTTGTTGTTTTCGTTTTTTTAATATTGTTAAAGAAATATTTATGTTTATAGTCTACACATTGTTAAAGAAGCAAGTTCATTTTGATTGTCTTAATGTTAATAAAGAAAATGTTTATTTTGGTTGGGGAAATGTTTATTTTGGTTGGGAAAGTGTTTATTTTGATCGGAAAAGTGTTTATTTTGATCGGGAAAATGTTTATTTTGATCGGGAAATGCTATAAATGGGTCTGAATGATGTTGGATAAATATGAGAATAGTCTATTCTTAAAGACGATTAAACGCTGATTCCAAAAATGTGGTCAAAAGCTGGGAAAGTTGATTGAAAAAGGAGAAATGTGAGTTTATATGCCAAAAAACGTGGTTTTCTCGAAAAAATGAAAGAAAACTGTTGAAATGCCCCTTTTCGATCCTACTGCACGATCCGCTCGGGTATGATGGTGAATGTAGACTGAATTTACAAACCGGGGTTGGTGGATCACATTGTTGACGGATTTTCTCAAGGGTAGAGTCAACACTCAGCACTCAGTGTCTGCGGATTCCGGCCGGATCTAGGGTTACCCCCAAGTGGAAATTTTGAATTTCCCTGACATTTCCCTGACTTTTCCCTCACCAAACATCAGATTTCCCTGACAAAAAATATCAAAGTCGGTGAATTTTCCTTAGGACCCACGTCAAAAAACTGTCCTTTTGCCAAAAAATCAAGTACAAGTATTTAATACGAAAGGATTAGTTCATTAGACAGCTCATTTTGAGCATATTGGTCAAATTTCAGAAAAGGAGCTTAAAAAGCACCAAAAAATGACAAAAACTGTAAAAACCGTTAAATTTGTGTTTTGGCGGAATATTACTCAACTAAGTTTATCAACTATAAATGAAAACATTCAAAAATTTATGCACGAAATTGTAGGTTCTGAAAATGTCCTTGAATTTCATTAATACCTATGTTCTTTAAAAAATCAATAGACACTAATATAATATAAAGAAAAAGCTAGAAATCCGAAATCATTTTTTTTTTTATAGCAGACCATTATTTAGAATACGTTTGTTGAATTTACATTTAACAATTTCGTTGCCCTCAAAATTCTCAAATACCAAAACAATTTAACCTAAATGTAAATTTATGAAAATTTGTCAACACGATCATGCTGCATGACTGTTTTATTTGATATTTTATGGTCTCTCAATTTGTGATCTAAGCGATTTGTTGAAGTTCAAATTTAAATCAAGTTTAACCAACACTCTTGGTAATTATTTTGATCCTTCGTATAACCCGCCTACAAAATAATATGCAGTATGATAAAGTACGCTGTTGAAGTTTGATTGTTTAGGATTTAGAATATACCTAAAAACGCTGCAAATTGTTTCATAATGTTTTCATTAGAAAAATTCCCTGAAATTTGGTGGTTTTCGAGAAATTCCCTGATTTTTCCTGACGCAAAGAATTCCCAGACAATTCCAGGTTTTCCCTGACTTTTCCAGTTGAGGCCACCCTGGGATCTCGCCCTTCCACTAACGAACGAATCAAACTGACAGATTTCCCAAAATTCTCGGAAAAATCCCTGATCCGCAAAAAAAAAAAATCCGCTCGTGTATGGCTAACTATTGAAATGAACTCAATCAAAATCCACCGTAAAAACACAAACATTCTAAGGGAGGAAGGTGGAAGAGTTGCTCGTACCATGTTAATGTTGGTTTATAATGAAGCAGGTGAAACCAGTAAAATCGTGATCCATTCGCTATTCTCACAAAATCATCCAAAGAGCCCCTTATTCGTCTCTTGATGTCTCAGAGAGGTTCCCTACCCAATTTCTGTTTCCATGGGTGAGCAGAGAGAGAGGAAAAATTAGCTTTATCAGCAGATCAGGATGGTCAGGAATCCTCAATTCAATCGTATTTCAATGTCCTAAAAACGCTCTTTATCAAATTTCACATTCCTAGGCTGAAAATGAGAGAATCTACTCGTAGCTAACTCAGTTGATCAGGATGGAGCTCGTCAATTCATCGTCTCTTACATTGTCCCAGAGAGTCTCCCTATCAAATTTTCAGTTCCTAGAATGAACAGGAAAGAATTTAGCTGTCACTCAGCTGATCAAGAAAGAGCCCATCATTTCAATGTCCCAGGCCATCTTGCTATCACATTTCAACTTGCTAGGGTGAATAGGAGAGAATTTAATTCATTCAGCCGAATAACTATGGATGGAGCTCATCATTTCAATCGTTCTGAGAGTCTCCCATTCAAATTTCAACTTCCTAGGGTGAACTGGAGAGATTTTATCTCCCTTCACTAATTAGAGAAGAGCCTGTCGTTTTGCATCTATCATAGCACCAGAGAATTTCCCTCTCAAATTTCAACTTTCTACGGTGAACAGGATAGAATTGAACTCACTCGGCTGATCAGGAAAGAGCCCATCATTTTATTCGTTTCTTGATGTCCCAGAGAGGCTCCCAACCAACCGAATGCTTTTATTTTCGGTGAGGTTTATAGGCAGCTACTTCCGTGATACAATTTGGTTTAACGATTCGGACTCTGAAAAATGATGATTAACAGGACGTTTCCATGTGTTTTCGTCACGTCACGGTGGGGTTTTCTATTGATTTTCACGTACAACCAATGCGTTACTAGGGAAGTGTAACTCCCTTAGTTTTCATAGCAGAAAATCGTTAGCCACTTTTTGGAATGCACTCATTTTATCACACCATATCATAATCCCTAAGCCTCTGTAGTGTTAAGGAAAGCTGATTTATTACGCTCAGTTATAAACTAATACTGCTAAGTAACCATAATGAACTAATAATGTGGAAAATTAATAATTATTAAATGATCCGACGGTAGAACCGAATTAATTGATGAAATTTTGTTTACCAATAGTTCCCAGTAAACGCGTGTCTCGCGCAAAAAGGTTTTCTATTTTCGTTTCTAGTTAGCAACGTTTTTAGGTGCCCAATCACTCCAAACTGCTTATCGGTTGATTGCTCTTAAAAAAAACCGGTCATGCAAATTTTCACCTGACCCTTTGCCTAAAAACGTATACCTACACGTTAAAATGCAATTGAATTTTGCTACTTCTACTTTAAAATAAATGCAATATAAACTGTAGGCTATATATTACCTATGATGTGACAGAATTTATGGACATGGAGTTAACCTGAGACTGTCCCACGTAAATATTATATATTTAAGATTTTTTCCAACTACCCTGAATGCTAAAGAGGGTTTTTTCCCCCTAAATCGTTTACTTTGATTTTTTCTTCTACCTGAAACACATTAGTCGTAAGAATGAGCGCCATTAGCGCCATTTTATCAGAAGCTGGTAAAACAAAATGGGAATTTCCATCGTCTATGAGGCCAGTCGTTTAGGTACTCAACGTGATGCCTAGCTTTCCAACAGTGGAGAAATCGTGATAGAGAGGAAGTACCTACATATAGCCTAAAGATGTTCAATGCCGAAAACCGCCAGATTTGGTTCTGGAAGCACAAGTTCATCCAATGGATTTGTCAACTTTTCCAATTCGTACACTTCACATTCGACAGTGTCGTAAGTTAAATTTCAAGAGTGATCGAAACAGCCTGAAACTGACTGGCAGCTAGTTTCCTTTCGTGGAAGGTGTTTCTCGTTTTTCATTACAAACAGTAGAACAGGTGCACGTGTTAACATTCTTTTCCGATTGCAGAACGGAATTGAGTCACTTTGTCGACTGCCTATCTTCCAGCCCCTCTAGTTTTCACCCATCGGGCAGGTTCCTCCGTCTCCCTTCAAATACTTGCGCGTGTGGCCAAGTAAGAGTTAAGTTTGTGAGAAAATTGCAATGTGTCTCTTCACCTTCTTTGGCTTACCGTTTCAGCGGTGGAGTGTTTTAAGCGCACCACTGTTAAGATTTTAAAAAACGAATAGTAGGTAGGTATTGTTTGGCTCATGTTCGAATTTCAATAGATCGTTTTGAAACCTGACTAGATACCTATACGATAGATTAAACTAAAAGATTCAGTTGCATTATTCGTTAATATCAGGGGGGTGAGTTTGGTTGTTCGTAGCTTTTTTTCAATGATTTTACGTTCGAACATGCGACTATCAAGATCCTCGCACGATTCTAGCGAACGACATCAAAAACGGTGGAAAAACGTTGCAAATAATTCAATAATGACTTATTATTTCTGTATTAGATAGCCCCTCGACATACATAGGTCACTGGTCAATAACTATTGAACAAAATATAAGGTAGCTACATTATCGAAACATAACTATGTACGTTATCAGCTACTGTCAGGAAATCAATTAAATTAAATAAACCACCTACGCTCCTTTAGTCCGTTTGTACCTAACGCGAGCTGATATCATTCTAAAAATAATGGTAGGTACACCAGAATCTAAGTAGTACACCAACATAGATGTAGGCACCTAACATCTACCCTCCATTGGAGTTATATCTGCTGATACGATCGTCGTAGTTTACTAGGCGCGTTTTACTAAAATCTCATAGGTTCTTGTTGATGACCTTTTATACTCTCGAAGTTCTAGCACTTAGGAAGAACGGACGGATGGACGGTTGGTTTCTTTCGTTTCTTTGGGATGATCAATAAACAACCTACTTACTTTTTCGAATGTTTTCGATACCTTCATTTTTCAGTATTTCAACTCGTTAATTCTACAGTTTAGGGTTGAACGAAAGCGACGCCGACGATACAGGACCAGCTAGACCCCAAATGTGACTTTTGACCCGAGATTCGTAAACTTACGATACGATCGTTGTAGTTTACAAGGCGCGTTTTACTAAGTTCTCATAGGTTCGTGTTGATGGCCTTGTTTGGTCCTCTTGTTTCGGAAAAAACCTCAATGAATGACGCTCACTAATGTGTTTCAGGTAGAAGAAAAAATCAAAGTAAACGTATTAGGGGGAAAAGAACCTCTATAGAATTCAGGGTAGTTGGTAAAAATCTTAAATAGATAATATTTACGCGGGACAGTCTCTGGTTAACTCCATGTCCAAACTTGAACGCACCAAATAGAAAACTACACTGCGGAACCCTTCAGGACACTATTCCTCTGAAACTGGGATATTTCTCTCGAAATAATAGGGTACCCTTATTAAGTTTTGAATTCTAATTTTTAAATGAGTATCCATTAACCTCCTATCATCCGAAAATGGGTATTGGAAACTAGTAGAATAAAGTGGACAGTTCAAAACAGCATGAGAATCGGTTTGTTTGATTAGACGTTTTTAATTCGATTTGTGGTTTCTACGCCTCTTGAAACGTAAACAAACAAATTTTGAAGGGGGGGTTAACAACTGTTTTTTTCTTGGTCGATTACAATTTATTATAATTATTATTATTATTTATAAAGCGTTATTATTATAATATATAAAAAGCGTTTTTTTGCTTTACCCCCTCCATTCTACCTTTTCCATCATGGAATTCGAAATTTCCGGGGTTCGCTGCACAACTAGACTGAAATTGGGATCGAACCAAAAAACAGTCTCAAAAATCGGTTGAGAATTGTGGCTTGGGGAGCGTCGACAAAATTTGTCACACACACAAACCTATGGTTTTTTCACGGATTCGGTCTTAGAATGGTCTGAAACGGATTTGTATGCGGTTATTTCTTTTAGTATGGTTGGGTTTTCCCCCACCCCCCTGGATCAATTCCAATAGGTGTCCCTCTTATTTACGAAGCCTTGCCTATAAGACATATCTTCAGAGGGACGTCCTAAAAACACAATATTTTAAACACTAAAACAAAATTGTCTCACCAAAATAGAAAAGTAAAAGTAAAATTAACTAAACCATTGGAAAGAGTATTAATGTCGAGTTTTTTTTTTTTTTTTAAGAGAGTTGTACGTTTTTAAATATTTACAGATTTTTATTTTTTTTTATTGAAGGGTTCAGGAAACCAACTAAGTCAGAGAAAGCCAATTTTTAAGCGAGGACTTAGTTGGTTTTTTTCCCTGACGACCGAAAATTCCAAGCCTTGTGGCGCCCGACTACGTTGACTTTTCCCCTGTTTCCATTTACTAAAACGTGCAGCTTCATTTTCTGCGTTCATAGATGGGTCATTCTCATTTCATTTGCCGCTTTGGGTCGTTTGAGAACCTCAAAGACGTGAAATAGGAAGGTGCTCGAAAATGAGGTTAGATCGGTAAATACTACTCATTGTACATTGCAGATTTGTGTTCTATAGGTGAACAGTGAGTTTTTCATTGATGTTGTATTTTTTTTTTTTTTTTTTTTTTAAACCCATACTTGGTCACACTCCTGAGAGGTAACACTCATGAGAATTTCCATTTCCAGTAAAAATGGCGTCACACAGGATGGTGAAGTGGCAAAACTCGGTGATGGCTATTGTTTGAAACCTGTCATCAAGCAGTATGGTTCTTGATATCGCATTATTTTGTTTAACCACAAAAACACTCGTAATTAGTGTAACACTCATGATTGAAAATAGAAATACTCCCCATGGTTTTAGGCTTCTTCCGCTGTAAAAGCTGCTGCAACTCCAAGCACTCCACTGCAGCCTCACACAATATAACCTTCACATCTGACTGTTTCCCGCCATTTTCCATCGGCTTTCTTGATTGCAAAAATGATAACACTCCTGAGGTCCCATTGAGAAGAGATATGGAGGACTGACTGAAAAACTAGTTTTTCATGGGTTGGGAAAAATCTTAAAAATATAAACCTTACTCTAAATAAAGAGGAACCAACCTACTGCAGCTAGTAACCCTGGCCAGTTCTAGATTGCCATTGTTTCCTAACTACCTAACTTCTACTTACATGAGGGACGGTAACACTCATGAGTTTCCAGGATTTCAAGGTTTTTCGTTGACACTGTGTTTCGGTTAAAGGGGATCTTGGGCAGTAAAATTATTTCTTCGTTGATCTCCCAACTTATACTACCCTTTTCTCCCCCAAAATCGCTAGAGTTGGTCAAGAATTGTGAGAATTCGTCGTCGGGGACATGAAAGCGGCAAATGAAATGAGAATGACCCAGATGTCAAAACCTCATTTTTCGTTAAAAGTGACTTAGGGTCAGGCGGGGCAAGTGCGTCTCTTCGTTTTATTTACCTATGAGGCCACTCTGTTTTAATAGGTTTCTTAGCAAATGACAGAACAGGTGTTTATGATCATCTGATAAAAATTTTAACCTCCTCAGTGAACAAATAAGCATAATTGGAACCATTTTCCGCGAAGCCTTCGTCCGATATCGGAGTGTGAATCTGAGGGAGGTACAGTTTTCATTGGTTTTCTTGTCTAAAACCCTTCCTTTCCTATTCATTCCTCTGTTTATCTTGCAACCTTTTGTCTCTATATGAACTGCGCACTTGATAACTTCAAGGCTAAAAACATTGCTGCAGTAAATTGATAAACGTTCTCGCCCCTCGCTATTAGGGCAAGTGCGTTTTCAAATAAGGGGCAAGTGCGTTTCATTAAAATCCTCATGAAATTACCAGGAAAAAAAGTCCAGTCATGCAGCATGACCCCATGAGCGAATTTTTGAAGAAATCTTCGACATTTCAGTCGCTATTGATCGTGTTGAGAAATTTTAGTTTATGATTTTGATAGACAAACATGGAATCATATTATTAACACATGCACAGAGTAAACTCATCAGTTGTGATTACATTTTTTTTTTTTTTTTTTTTTTTTTTTTAAAGCATTTACTTCCTACGTTTTAAACAGCATGGTTCTAGGATTGGTTATACAGGAATACTTCCATAAGAGTAGTTCAATCTGAATTTGGACAATGTTTCATGCAAATATTACCGATTTTTACAACTAGCGAACGGCATTATTTCGATTTTTGACTGATTTTTCAACTTTGAAATTTTTGAAAACTTAATACCTACATATTCTTATAGGAAATTTTACGCTGATTCCGAATAGGTATACCACATGTTAGTATGCTGAAAAAATTATTTCGCACAACAAATTGCAAAAAAACAGGCTATTTTGCAATTTTTGACTACATTTTTGAAAATTTCAACCCGAAGATGTAATCCGATCATGCTAGCCAACGAACGAACTTTCGGTTTGTGTCCTCAACATTTTAAAATTTGTTTGAAGTTTCTAGCACAATTCTACATACAGTATATATACATACATACATACATACATAAAAAAAATGCGTTTTAAACTTCAGAATATGATTCAGAATAGCCTGAAACGGATTTCTGCATAAAAATTTTTCAAAAATTCACATTCTACAAATTTTGAGGCGAGAGCAATAGCTTAATTTTCTTCAAAAATTCGCTAAAATAAAAAAATCAAGGTCTTGAAGCCTAGTTTCCATCCAGAACCTCTTCCTTAACCCCCACGCTTCTGAACCTCAGTCGTATCTTATACTGCAAAACTCTGGAGTCTTAAAATTCTCTCTCACGCAAACCTCATTCCCCAACCGACAGCGAATCAAAAGGATAGCCATTAAGTGGATGAGTTTATTGACCATTTTATCAACTCAGGAAAATTATCTATTTTGCGGCGTTTTATTTTTCATCAACAATTCATTTTAAATTATACCTAAAATCTACCTACTTTGGGTCATTTCATTTTATTTGTCGGGTAGAAAGTTGAAAACGCACTTGCTCCACTATACGCACGCACTTGCCCAACAGGGGGCAATTGCGTTGTTTGAATGCTTCAAGGTTCTTTCCGATTCTTAATCAAATACTAACTTCAATACTTCAATTCATTATATCCACACGTTTTTCGACGTAGAAATGTTTGGGAAATCCAATAAAAGTGTAGTCATCATTTAACTTGTAGTTTGAGGGAAATGGTAGGTAGCATCACAAATTCAGATTTGTGAAAAACGGGTATGCTCCCCCCCCCCCCCCCCCCTAGTTGGTTTTTTTCCCTGGACCCTTCAATTTGTCTTTATTTGAGCTGCTGTTATGGTCTCCAGAGCAAGATGGAGATTTTTGGGAATCAAAGTGCACCGTGCTTATAGAAAATAGAACGCTGATTCCGAAAACGTGGTCAACAGTTGAAATTATTTAGTTAAAGTGGAGAAATTTAAGTTCAAGAGGAAAAAAACACGGTTTTCCGGAGAAAAAATACCCTTTAACAAAATCACATCTCAGGAACTGATTGAGATAAGAAAACGCAGCAAATTGTTTCACAAAGGTTTATTATTTTGTCAATTGAGTATGATCATAGTTTTAGTTGGCTAGCGTACGTCATAAGGCCCGTCCAGACTCCTCGGCGTGTCCTATTTCGAGTTGCCACAACCTATACTTTTATAATTATAAACGCATGTTTATATTTCTCGATTTGAGCTCCTATCTATTCAAATAGTACGTACGAAAAGTCGAGAGTATATGTTATTAAATATGCGTAGGAAAAGCTTTGGTATTAACACACAAATATGACCTTGAAAAAAACATATTCATGCCTCGAAGGAACGCCGGCGCCGTACCCACCACAAGGTGCCGCGGCGCCGGCGCCTCCTCTCACCCCACCCCCCCCCCCCCCCACCACCCACCGTGCCAGGCAGGCGTGCGCGCGTAAAAAAAGACACTTTTTCGCCCGTTTTTGGCCCATAGCATCTATGCGAGTAAAGCGATCGGGATGGTTAAACGTTAGGACCAACTAGACCACAAATGGAGTCTATGTGCGAAAGAACGGGTTTTTTAAGTCAATTCTTAGGCCTTTTATGGCCCGGACGGCGGACGGACATTTCAAATTTGGATTCTACGCACCTTGAAACGTAAAGTGACAAAGTTTGAGGGGGGGTTATAAAAATTTTTTGCTACACGATCACATAGGCTTATTATTGGAAATAATAAACCAATATGCATTTAACTATTGCTATTATGCGACAAAACCGAGCACCAAGCAAATGGCTCGACGATTTCCTGCTAGTACAGATGGGCCAATATTTCTGTGCGCGTGGACGTTTCGCTATTAGCCGCACTAAAAACATAGCCTGTTGTTCTCCGCATTGTATTTCTGTGCGCGTGGACGTTTCGCTATTACCCGCACTAAAAAACGTCCGCGCGGATGTTTTCACAAAAGTACCCCCGACAACCCCCTCGCCTAGACCCGACCAGTTCTGGTCGCGCGCACAGAAATATTGGCCCATCTGTACGGCCGGGAGGACAAATATTAGTGAAGCGGCGAACACCGATTAATCGGGTGCTTGCTCGCTTCGAAGGCGGTTTTTTGGCAACTTCAAAGAAGATAAATATTCGCTAAGTCACAAGCATTTGCCCTGTCCACACATGCGGGTGAGTACTCGCCATGGAACGGGGAACACAACCTGCGGTCCTATCATTTTCACCTTAGAACTTCCACAACAGTAATTTCTTCAAAGTGTAGGGATCACTACTGCTGGGTGGGCGGTTAAGGAGGGGAGTAGTGTGAATCTCACGAATCTGTTATTGAGGCATGCTCAGAAAAACTAATGGCCATTCACGGTATTATTCACCAGCAACCTTTATGCGGAAAATGTATCGATGTCATGACACTGAAGTCATGACTGTCGAGGTGCAGATAGTGAATTTCATTTGAAAAAATTCACTGAACCACCGACAGTTTAAGGTATTCCTTGATGAAATGGACAGTCAGAATCCAGATGTACCTCATCATAGTGAATTTTGTAATCATAGTAATTTTCGCGCACATAGAATAGAATTTTCCAAACCACTGAGATTTTAATCCGCGCAATGATCTCTCTCTTTAGTTGTACCTATCTGTGCGAACTGTTAAAATTACAATTCAAGGTAGGTACCTGTTTAACATTCTAAATAAATTTAATTTGTTCCTCTTTATCTCTTCTTTTTTTCTTATATAATGATTGGCCCGCGCCATCGAGGAAAAATGTCAGTTCGGCCCGCCATGAAAAAGGGTTGGAGATCCCTGGTCTAGGGAACCAACCAGATTGAAGGGGGGAGTTATCGTGTGACTCACATTTTCGCTGAAGTGATGTGTTTGTCATCGGTACTATTGATAGTATCGATACTGTTTAAAATATATTAGATAATATTAAAAATGCGGAAAGTTCAAAAAAATAAAGTCTGCCTCATTTAAAAAAAAAAAAAAAAAAAAAAAAAAAAAAAAAGTTTCTCTCCCACTGTCTATAGGTAGTAGTTGGTAGGTATTGATAAAGGTGAAAAAATAATAAGTTGTTCCACAGAATATACTGGGTACAAAATATATTAAGCCACGCAGGTCAGCGTAAACACTCACGTTTTTTATACATTTATTTTAAACAAACTATTCAACCGATTTTATTCATTCTGGTATCATTTTAATCAGCCTCTCATCTTCTACAAACGTGTCAAATTAAAAAACGCTGCAAATTATAATGATAGCTTCGTTGGGATTCAGGATATCTTGGAATAATAACTCTGTGAAGACTTGGTTGAGAATGGTATTTTCAATGGCCCTTTTATAAGTGCTTGCCTTGTGAGGGGGGGTGTACCTCCCAGGCCAGATAAGGGTGATGTTTCCACGGGTCCGGGTGTATGCTGTACAAATTATTACACAAAGGCCTATTATTTTTGTATTGGATAGCCTTTTTACGCAGTAATTTCTAAAACACCTCTATTTTGATTTTTCTTTGCTCTTTCTGATGAATCCTGGGTCAGGACAACTCCGTGCTGGGACAGTTCGACTATCCAGCACGGTCATCGCAAATTTCATGTTGTAGAATTAAGATTCTGCATACGAAGAAGACAGGATTATTTATCTATTAAATGCATTATGATGTGAAGTAATATTTCATTATGAAAAATTATTGAGTAATTAGGTAATATTAATATTATTTATGTAAAAAAGTATTGTAATGTAGAGATGACAATAAATATATCTATCCACTAAAGCAGTGCAAGACAATGCTCGGTATAGTGCTTGTTGCTTGGCAAATGCCGCACGTGTAGCTACCCAAGCAGCTCCTACAAGCATGTTCGGAGCTCCTCGAGTACCTACCGCATGTGTGGCCGCGGCTTTAGGTTTGAGACACCCTGTATCGTACCTATACTCTTAATGTAAAAAAGTATAGATGTGTATTTTGTAGATTGAATTAACGTTTCCTTCGAGTAATATATTAGACTGACGGTAGAACTTACTCAGTATCATCTGTTGCAGGTTTACAGTCACTTCCACACATGAGATCAGGAACCACGCTTCATTCAGAGGCGTGAAAGCCCCTACCACATGAGCATCGAACGTATCCGCCAATATCCCCCGGGAAGACAGTAGGTAGTTTTCAGATAGCTTCCGCAAAAGGTAGGACAATCCATTTTTTATAAACTACGTCATAGTACACCTGCTTAATGAGTTCATTAGAACAACGTATATCCACTTTCTGACTTCCTCATTTATAATTGCCCCATAAACTTACTGATCATCAGGTTAAGTCTTAATCTAAAAATGAAGGTTGGAATGTAAGAAAGTTCCAAGCTACTACAATTTCCAAATTTTACAAGAATAAACAAATAAAAAATGTCCCGGGCAAGTAACGTCCACTTTGAATGGTTTGTTAAAGTTCCAATACTTGGTTTAGACTTTCCCAACAAGATTTTCATAATTTTCCATTCGAATATATATTCAATCCTATGAAGCTATTTTTCATGCTCTGTGGTGACCATCGGTCATTTTCGAGAGTAAGCGGAACGGTTTTGTACTGTAATTAGCATCACCCAAATGTGCGAATGAAACGTACTGAAATAAAATACTGAATAAGGGGGTTTCCAAAAATTTTCTGAGAGAGAACTTCATGTTGGTAATTAGTCTAGAAACGAATCTCTGAATTTTCGTGGTTCGTAAAGCCAGATATATTCTCCTTCATGCTCAAGTTTTGAAATGATAGTGCTCCTAAGTATGTAGGTATTGCTTGCTTATTGTGCATTCTACAAATCAAACTAATTGTAGGTACATGAATAATAAACTGGATGATGAAATAACTTTTTCCGCAGGACATGAGCACCCTATGGATATGCCTCGGTTTGGTCCTAGTTGTATGTATTAATGGAGAGGTCAGCAACTCAACCGAGCTAGTCACAACCGAAGCCACAACGGTGCTCTACAACGACCTACCGCTCACCGGCCTGGAAAACATCGATTTGGCCAACAAACCGAGTAAATTCGACGAAGATATATCCGACAAGACTTATGTCGACGCGAAAGACATCAAGCAGCAATTGTTGGAGGAAGCAAAAAGACAAAATGAGTCTTCCACAGAAGCGGAATCAATCCAGGCAACAACAGATCCGATGCCGTCAGGAGCGACAGTCAGTTCTTTGATTCAATCGACAGTCTCACCGGACCAAAATCAACCAAATGAGACCGATACGGAAGAACAAGTTGAAATAAATGAAATCTCTAAACAGAGACGAAAAAGACAAATTTGGCAGGTAGGCACCTCTAACATAAGCAAATGTAGGCACTTATCAACTTCAATCTCCATTCTCTCATAGCATTAAACTTAAATATTAAGGACAATAAACGGTCAGAAGGCCAACAATCCAACATATTACGTTCATTTATATTAGCCGTTGTTTTTGCTATGTACATTGGCGAGGGTTATGAACGTAGGTCCCTACTGCTGTATGCTAACTGTAAAGGGCCCCCATACACTATGGGATCGCCTGCAGGTCGTCGCCTCATCAGACGAACTTACGACCAACATCGCCGGTCTCCCTACACTACCAGTCAACGGCCTGCAGGCGGCCGCACTAAACTGCCGATCATCGCCTGAACATCGCACACACTATCTGTTCGGGGCCTGCAGGCGGACTGTCGGACAGGAATCAGGACTGCAGGCGAACCTCAGTTCAATAGACGTCCCAAAACGGTTTTTGAACAAAAATTTTAAATTTTGGACCACTATTCAAAAATCGGAACGAACGCAATAGCTTAATTTTTTTAAAAACTTGCTTAAAAAAATGAATAAAAAAATAAAAAGAATGAAAAAATGAAAATTTGCTAACAATTAATTTTTAAAATGAAAACAAGGCATCCGATGTTTCGCAGACTCCGAATATTATTGATGATCTACATGAATAAGTACTTATGGATAGTGGTTCATCACTCCCAATCGTAGATATGGTTTCTTCTTGGTCGGCAGTGAACAGTAGTAAGTCGTAATACCACAGCGTCGGGGTATACGCGTCATCTCCCGACGAGCCCGACTTCTGACTTTTCACTTTTTTCAGCTCTTTCCGGAACGCGGATCTCAAATTGTTGATCTTCTTTTTAACCATATCCACGGTAGCTGACGGCACGGTTTTCTGATCTGAGTGATGACAGTGAGAAAGAAAATAACGAATTAGCTCAGTGTTCCCGGACTGAAGGTTAGCGGTAACGAGAGGCTGGCTATATCAGATACCTACGTTTCAGTCAAAAACTTACCTACCATTATTTTTTTAAACAGCTTTGGATGGGATCTCAAGTTATGGTCCTCAAATTTGTAATCTCAGATTGAACAATTGTTCCCTTAGTAATAGGTTGGGCGAAAAGGGCAAAGTTAAGCAGTTATTATTATAAAGTTTGTCAGGTGATGAGGTATTTGATTGAGAAGAGAGTTTGTAAGGAAAGCCTCCAGGTCCCAATAAGCTCGCATCTGGAGGATGTAAGGTGTCAGTTGTCCTCCAAGCTCCCGACGGGTAATGGTAACATATAAACCCCTTCCTTCCCCCTTATAATTTACTGTTATTATGACATAGAGTTATTTTTATTCATTTTATGTTGTTATTAGAACAATTTATTTTTTTATTTTTTCATAATTTAAAGTTTTCTTTAAAGCGTGAAGGGCTGTGAGGTTTCTTGGATGCTTTGTTTTGTTTTGTTCTTTTCTCTGTTTCATTTCGCCCTTATTCCCGCAAGAGAGGTAGTGGTGCACCATCTTCAAGTCCCACATACCTTACCTCTCTTCTGCAACCCCGCAATCGGGGTACTGCCCGAATTATTCCAATTTGCATCTTCACCTTTATCCACCCAGCAACTTGTTGATACAGGTTTCCCCCATTTTTCGGAAAACATCATAGATAACCTTTTTTGAAAACGGTCAAACGCCTTGTAAAGAACTGCGTCACATGAACATATGAGGGGGGTGAAGGAGCTTCGCAAATCTTCTGCTGTTGCATCATACTTGCGGTGTTTTGCAGAGAGCTACAGATGTTGAGATGTTCTACATTCACGATGCGATTATTTAAGTAGGCCACTCTGTCTCTTTCCCAAAATTATTTTGAGTCTTGGTTGGAGTGCTTCCTATGTCCTCTTACTGCTCAATGTAGTTAATTTAGTAATGTAAGTTGTTAAGTCATCTGTGTTGTAACATTGAACCATTGTAACCTTACAAAGCACCATGTTGATACCAAAATACCACAATGGGTATGTACCAACTCAAGTTTCACAGTTAACTTTATTGGGGGAACTTTGGGATAGGTTGAGATTTCAGTAACGAAAATTAGTTGCGCCCGCTAACGCTTGCCGATCTTTCATTTCAAAGGTGAGAAGGTACGTCAGATTCCCAGGACAACGAGGACCATGGGAGCTACCACCAGTGGCACCTCTCGCTGCTCGTAGCCCAAGACTCGTCTTTAGAGACTCAGAACTCCCGAGCAATACGCAAGCAGCCCCAGTCTGGAGTCACAACTCCCTGCTTCCTGAAGAACCTCAGCAAGGTAGGAGGAAAGCTTGTTGTACCTGATACTGACTTAATTCAGTAAGCCGCAATCAGTTCATGGAACAATGGCAGTATGTATGTTCCTCACATGTCGGAGGCCCTTTGATATACCTACCTAATTCAAATCAATACATATATGTTTTAAATATGCACCATTCTTTTTTTAATGGCACCTAGGTGAAAGTTCATAACATAGGTAGGTAATAAGTAACATCCAGAAGGCACTCACCAACTAAATTAATGGTTACATAAATTCATAAATGGTAACTCATCCCTAACGATACATTCGAGCAAGGATGCATTGACACATTTTCGAAGATGCGATTCCTGGCAATAAACCTTTTCTTACATTAAATTTCCAACCACACATTTATAATCACCCTAGAACGAAGTATTTATGCATCTATAAATGTAAAAATGGATCCTATCATCAATCAGGGGTCTTCACGGTTACCTATAAGTTTAACGAGTAAAATGAAAGTCAAAATGGGAACCGCCTAATGAGCTGTTTTAATTGCTGTTGTGTGGGTTTTCCAATTCCAAAAAGACACCATAGGTACGCTCTCTTTTGGGAGAGCTAGGATTAGGAGTCACTGTTAATTAACTCTTTGAGGAATACTAAGCATAAGAAGGAGCAAACGCTGAGAGATTTTCAAGAAAACCATAGATATATCAATACTGAGTAGAAAAGCAAAATACCGATACATGACTAGAGATAAATATTGAGGGGAGCAAGTGGGTGTGTTAATGAAATAGATTCCTAAAATGTGTTGTAGTTGCGGGCGATGAATAAATGAAAGTGTAAATTGAATTCAAAGGAATGACATTGAGAGTGGATATGTCATCTTAACTAATAAAACCCTAGATGAACGTTAAACCCAATGTGGCCACATTTATTTGTATACCGTTGCCCCCTACCTATAACCGTTGCTAGCCGGACTTCATTAACCCGTAGAACTAATTAATAGCTGGACCACATAGCCACATAGGCCCACAGCTGCATGTAATCACCAGACCACAAAAGCCCGTAGCTATAAACCTAGTCACCAGACCGCAAAGGCCCATAGCTGATAAAATGGCAAAATAGTACTAAAGTGAAACTATAACCTCAAGAGTGAAAAGTAATTGGATATATAACACTGATGAACACGGATATGAACAAACTGGATAGTGAGGTTTGAAGAGAGTAAGCAGTTGTTGATTGAGGTTGGTATACCAGAGGGAATGCAGATTAAGCTGGAGTGCGAAGTTTATATATACTCCCTCTCTGATGGTCAGACCCTTCTAACAGACCTGTACCCCTTCTTAGCCCTCCCCTCATACTCAGGGCTTGTTTATTTGTGAAAAGGTACATAGGTCGGACACAACACAATGTGGCAACCCTTCTATAGTTTTTTGTGCCTTAGGTATTATAGTAAATTATCATGTCCAGAAAAAAACCATGTGTATCATAAATCATAATTTGAGTAGGAATAGTTTACCACAAAGTCCTCGTTGGTGTCCAACAAAATCATCGCAACCTCATGAAATCGAACAAAAGAAACACAGAAGACCTACCGAATGATGAATTTGACTCAGATAAATTATGGTGCAACTGTTACTATTACGTTTACTACTTATTGTAACTGTTTTAATCGACTTACCAACTTACCAAACGACTTGTTTTACAGGTGAGCACGGACCAACGACTATCTATCTATTTCAAGTTGACAATTGTAAGGAAAGACGGCTGTCTTTCAGTTATCATCCTTGGACCCCTTCAATACCTATCATTACTCATAGTGTTAATTACCATTGTGGCCAGTATATTATGAAATGACACATGTGTTGACTCAAAACTCCTCTTTGCTCAGTTTGAGATTTATTCAGAAACTCTGTGCTCATTAACGATCAGCTGATGGTTTTATCCATCAGTTCAAGTAGGTACCTAACACACCATTGGCCTCCGGCATAGTGTAGAGTAACCTCTATAGCGTAGTGAAAGCTTCTTTGTGAAGGAAGGAACGATTTCATGTTGACACGAGGTAGACACCGTATCGATGTAGGCTTTGTCATAGAGGATAACGGATTCATATCCCTTCTTGATAAAACAAAGAAGGTCATATGATGAATACGAAAAGGTAAGAAAACGTTTGGAATTAAGGTAAGTGATTTCTGGAAATTGGTCCCAAATAAAGTAGGTACATCTGAAATCATATTACAGAATGTAAAATCCTCATACCTCTGGTTCTCGTAATTAATTAACATATTCTTGTAAAGACATCAGGTGTTCGCACTACTTCAGACTTGAAATTCTGTTCAACCAAGCCTAATTAACGTAACTTTACTGAATGCCCCTCTGATAATCCACTAGAAGGTACTCATAAGCGTTCAAACTCGCAGGGTCATTAGTTAAGAAAATGCAGGTTTAGAAAAGTATCCCGGCAAAGTCATACAAGATACGGCTCACCAGCTAAACAGCAATAATAGGATAATGTCCGGAACATGATGTAGTGGTTCAATGACTCTGTACAGACTTCGCATGCGTTTTCTTGGCATAATACTACCTAACATTACATTCGCAAGATGCAAGACCATTAACAACCCTCCTCACCTATCCTCAATCCCAGGCCTCTAAAATGGATTATGCCAAAAACCCTATCAGCCTTTTTCAACTTTATATTCAGTCGTGTTCACTTCATTGAAGAGAGTGGAGACGAGCTAGAAGAAATTTAGTTTCAAAGCAAATTATGGAAATGATCACAATATCGTTATCATCTTAAACAAGATGTGGTAACCCAGTAATGACTTCAGGTCGACTGAGACTTCAAAATCGATTTAAAGAAGTTTAGCTTCATAGCCATGTACTCTTTTCTCAACAAGTTAAAATAAACAATATAATCAGTTGGATTCAGATGAGGTGAATCCTTCCTATTTGCGTAAATTTATACGACTGTCATTTTTGTAATTAATTTAGTGTCTAATTGCAATGTAAACTATCTTGACAGCTTTGTAATTATTGTTAGAACATGAGCTAACATATTTAACATGAGGTATTGAAAGATCACCAAAATAATTCGTCTTTGAACAACCGGATCCCTGTTTTTCTTAAACATAGTTTCCAGGACCATTTGTGTTTTGATGAAGATTACAGGTAAATGATAGGTGATTGAAACGCAATGAAGTATCGCCATAATGGGGAACACGGTCATTGGGTTATGAATTAAAATAAATACTGGCAGGTTTCGGCCTTTGGTGATAAAATAAAATTGGAAGAGTTGTTCACCTATGTATGTGTAGTCAACCAAAGACCAAACATGAGCAAAGAGGAGTATAACAGTGTCGAGAGATAAAGTGGGATCGAGTTAATAATTATTGGGACAGGTACATCAGATGGATGCGCCACTGGCTCCAACTGCCAGTCTCTGGTGGGCTGTTGGCTGTCGTGGGGTAAAGTGAACAACGCATGCGACGGTTTCCTACAATACTGTTGCGACCACAGTGGGCTTTCGGCCAATGGTGCAGCGAGGAGCTCGCAAGTTCCAGCTACGCCACTTCCAGTTTACGGACCAGTTGTCAACGATCCCAGTAAGGACACAGACAAACCCATTACCCTCCTCTCCATTTATATTCCACTCATTCATTATAAAAATTGAAGTAACTATATACTAGGTCGTATGTGACCTGCTTTCTGCATACGGGTGATATTTACAAGCACGAGTAGGGCATTCTACGGACATGGGACCAAAACGTGATAGAACATTGACAGGCGACCCATAAACGCTTCTTAGCTGAACTCAAGGATTGCTGTAAGAATTATGAACGTTTCCACTTGTTTCCTAGCAAACCTGGCACAATGCTTATTTGAATATAAAATCATGTTTTAATTGGTAGGCTGAGCTTCTTTCCATTCTACTTTTTTCTTCAAGCCTGACTCTTGTTACTCCAGGACACAAAACATCACTATTATTTTGCACGAAGCATTTTCTTGTTGCACAAAGACTAAATAGATAATGATTTGATGGATAATGGAGACTTTACACTGTTAACGCATGGCAAGGTGAGAGGGATCGATGTGACGGGCTTCTTCTGCTTGTCTTCGGCTGACTCTGAATTCGTAGGACCTATGTTGTGCTTTAGCTAGATGACGCTGGTGAGTTGGTGTTCAAAATTGTATACCTACCAGAAATAATTTTGAGTGAGCCAGACCTAAAGACCTTATATGTTTAAAGCCCTTATCCACACAGCAAACGGTCTCAACGTTATCAATTTAAATCATGGCTTGTAAAAATAGATCATTTCGCTCTGCTATCTATCATTCCAGCAACGAAATATACGGCTTATTACACCAAACGGTATCTATTAATAGTAATAAATTTGAATTAAGAATGTGAATTTCAGGATGTGGAGTTTCCGTCAAGAGTCAAACTGCCCAAAGAAGGATTGTAGGAGGAGATGAAGCTGGATTTGGAAGCTTTCCTTGGCAGGTAATAAACAACCTATATTATTGAATTGACGACGACAATAACAATATTGTTACTGCAACTGAGAGCAAAGCAAAGAGAAACTAAGCAATTCTTAAAACACAAGGCGGATACCTAGGTACAATCAGTACCTACATAGTAGGTAGGTGTAGACAAATGGGTAGTTTGCGGAACAAAATCCACCAACTGTCAACTATGGATATGTCAACGTTATCATGCAGTTAACCCCAATATCACGAGTAATCTATTAGTATTTGAAGCGATGGAATATCTTAACACATGCAATTTTCATTTGTAATTTGCTTTATTTACAGGCATACATTCGGATAGGCTCAAGCCGCTGTGGAGGTTCCCTTGTAAATAGATACCACGTTGTAACAGCTGGACACTGCGTAGCAAGGTAAATTCCTAAAGCCCAGTTCAATGTAAAATATACTCTGTAATGCTTCGACACTCTTGAAAATAGCAATCCCAACATGGGATATATTTTTACATTTAATCTAACGAACAATGATACAAATGTTTACATTTCGACTTTCCACTTATTATACGTTAAAGTTACCTATACTGTAGTGAAATACTGCTATTATAGTACACCTACTCATCGGCTTATCCATGGAAAGGGTCGGTTGGATCAACTGCTGGTAGGTATCCATAAAGAAGTCCTCACCTTTCTGAAACAATTATTCACTCTTCATAATTTTTTATTTTAACAGAGCAAACGCAAGACAAGTTCAAGTCACATTAGGAGACTATGTTATTAACTCAGCTGTGGAACCCCTCCCCGCCTACACATACGGAGTAAGACAAATTTCAGTTCATCCCTACTTCAAGTTCACACCCCAAGCTGACAGGTACGTTTCACCGTGATAAGTCTGATAATATTTAGAAATATACAAAATATTCATGTTCTGGATTATTCCCGTTAACAGATTCGACGTTGCTGTGTTGAGATTGGACAGGCCTGTTCAATACATGCCCCATATAGCACCTATCTGTCTCCCTACAAAGGGCGAGGACTTTCTGGGACAGTATGGTTGGGCTGCAGGATGGGGAGCCCTTCAACCAGGTAAGATTCAATAGAGGCCACGTCTAAAAGTTTGTTCCTAGGAATTAATAAGTCAGAAAACGAGAAACAATAAATGCAAGAAAAGAGGAAACAACAACTCTTTCAATTTCTTAAATAAAAATGTCATTTAAAGAAACAACTGAGCAGCTTAAATTGCATGTATGTTTACTGATGATAATTTTGTATTTCCAAATACATAAGTAAGTATCTACTTTCGCCTCAGATTATACCGGTGAAGAAACTGTGTAGGTATCAGGTGCCCAAGTTACATAAATACTATTATTTTCGATTTTTGAATGTGTTATCCCTTAAATACTACCCTATAGGGTTGATAAAAATTGATGCCAAGCTTCTAGGATCAACTAGACCCCAAATGTGATTTTTGACCCAAGTTAAATAAAGTTTGACCTAGCAGTTTCGAAGAAAAGCTCTGGACAGTGGACGGACTTTTTTTTTTTTTTGTTATTTTTAAATTCGATTTTTGGATTCCACACATCTTGAAACGTAACCAACAAATTTTGAGGGGAGGGGTTCTTTTTTTAAATTTGTTTTTATTTCTATTCATTTTATTTTATTTGTTTATTTTTTTTTTAATTCGATTTTTGGATTCTATGCACCTTGAAAGGTAAACCAACAAATTTTGAAGAGAGGGGGTTAATTTTATTTTTTTCTTGGTAGATTACAAAGGTTCATAATTGAAAATGATAATCCAGAAAGAATATGAATGAGTACATAATAATCTAATTAAACACGAAATGAACCAAAGACCTAACATTTCCACCGAACTGATCAATATGTTTTGAAGCTCCTTCTTTTCTATTTCAGGATCCAGATTAAGGCCCAAGACATTGCAAGCTGTTGATGTACCTGTGATTGACAATCGTCTATGTGAAAGATGGCATCGGTCTAATGGAATAAACGTTGTGATTTATGATGAAATGCTTTGCGCTGGTTACCGTGGAGGAGGAAAGGATTCATGCCAAGTAAGTACTTATAATCAGAAGAAATCAAATTGCTCTTCTGAAGAGTATTTTATCTTGTATGAAAAATGGATACATATCCCAGGGGGTGCTCTGTATGCTTGAAGAGTTGATTACGAATCAAGTTTATTTAACTTGAAATCGGTAGCGGAACTAGGGCCATCTACTCTGTGTAGCGTACATACTGTTTTGCTAAAAAATCATTTTTATACACTACACATTTAATTATCTAACCTCCCCTCCACAATGAGGATGCGTGAATGAGAGATTAAAGTTATGGGCCATCATTGAACGGTATCAGGATGAATAAGAAGAAGATATTATGAATCTGTAAACAGGATTTCGCGGGTTACAATAGGGACCTAAGTGATTATTATAACCTCGTCGTTTGAATTTGAAGGTGAGTGGTGGGAACATTCCCAAAAGGAGTGTGGCACTATGGCACATATGAAGTTATGAGGGACGCAGCGTTGAAATCGAAGCAGGTGAAGCAAATCGATTCTTGTGGATTACAGTATCCATGTGCTTAAATCAGTATTTCGAAAAGCTCATGGAGGACTTACACTTTATTTGCATGCAGTCTCTGGCATGTCGGCCAGAATCTGGTGGGTCATGTGCCCTGCTTGTTCACTCTCATTGAAGCTATGTTTTTAGTACCCACGTCATTTGAGGTTGAGGGGCTGGGCTCTAGAACGGCTACCTGTTTCAGTGCACACGTTACCCACTTTCGTTTGGTTTATGTCTGTCAAAAAGAAAAACGCTTTAGCAGCGACTAATTCACTTTTTTGAGGTACAACGGCGTTTATTTTCATAGGCACTGAATATACATCGTACGTGAAAGTACGGATCTGATAAATGCGATTCGAGTTCGGCATACTAACAGAGCAGCATTGTTTTTAGCATACATTTCAGGCCTTTGTGCCAAACTTTGTCGAGTGCTTGATTCACGTCTAAAAAGGTGGCTGAACATTATAACTTCAAAGATGTTCGCTATTCGGTGTATGTACCTGATCAGTGGTGGAGTGCTGCTGCCGAAAACCAAACTGATGTTTTGGGATCAGCTTGCTCTCCTCAATGATAATATGCAATCGTATATTGATGAGTTTCTCTATAGCAGCGATGAAATGGGTCTGTAAGATGTTAGGTGGTGTGATGGTATTCCAAGTTTTGGTATCATCATTACCTCAGCAACCTTCCACAGTTGTGGTACATAATGATGAATGATAGTTGCATTGAAGACCCAAGTTATTTAATGATAGCTTTTCTAGGAAGATTCTTCAGTCCATTTATGAGGTCATATCCAGGCGCCTTCTTTGGATTTATTTCCTGCTTAGCTGTTTTGATAACCTCATTTATCTTGATTAGATGTATATTCATCAGTGGTTTCTGAATTTCTTCCAGAGGTTCCTCATTCACTGATGCAGACTTTTGTGTAAATATATTAGCTACAGATATCAATAGGTAATGCAATAGTCAAGGCTGTCTCTAGTTCCTTTGATCGCTTATTTAATCCGTTGGCATTCTAACTCATGATTCATATGGTGGTGTTCATAATGGCTTCCTATGAATGACCCCTAATTTATTTTCTAGTGCCATGAGGCATTTGTTTATTGTTTTGATCTCATTGAAAATTGTTTTGAGAGTGACTTCTGTAATGATTGGGAGTGGTTCCTCCTTCTCGATTCTTGAATAAGCTGCATCTTGGGATGTGCCTGACGGTTTAAATATTCAACAGGACGACCTCTGGGTGTAGCAGGTTAATCACCTCTCACCATCGAAGGAGTAAACCACTCCGATTCCATCACCTCTCGTTGTTACACTTTTCTCTGTACTCTACTGAAATTAGGGTCTGTGTTTCTTTTGGTTTTGATATATTTTTTTTTTTTTGCAACAACAGCGAATGAACTGTTCAAAATGAACATTCAACAATAAGGTAGACGAGAGAATCAGTTCCTCAAGTGATTGTCTTCACGAGCAGAAACCTTATTATAGGGCACTAGGCCTAGTAACATCCACCGTACTATAGTACTTGTAATAAGTAGACTTTACCATCTCCATCTTTAAAAAATAAAATTCACAAGGGACGTTCTGGCATAGAATGTTTGTATAAACTAGAGAAAAGACATAGTACAAACCGATTTTCAGGATGTTTGTACTAGTTCAAAAGGTACGACTAATAAAGTTTTCCAAGATTACCTATGTCCATACCCCAAAAAGCTCCAAAATGGACGATCTTATTAAGGACAGCAGATCTTAGATAAGGACATACATGGTTTGGGATAAGGAGGGAGCGGGGGAGCTGTTAGAAGTAGCTATTATAAAGACATTCCACAGTTTAATCTTATGATCGCAGTGAGCAACAAGAGATTAAGTTATTCTGTTCTGTACGTGTATTGGATATAATTGACTTAGTTTGTGTAGATAAATGCATTCTTCCTACTCTACTAATGATAAGTTTGGTGTAACGTGAAAAGTGTGGACGGAGAATCGGATGCTGTTTAGTTGGCAATAATATATTCAACCACCTTCAATCTACTTTTTGTCGAGGGTCGACATTCTGTCAAGTTACTGAACACTCACCCATCACAATTACATGAAACAGTACTTTTGCGAAATAATAAGTGCCGTGTTATAAGAAGCATCTTTTAATGTTGCAGGGCGATTCAGGAGGCCCACTTATGCTGGAACGAAGTGGCAGATGGTTTTTGATTGGCATTGTATCAGCAGGGTACTCATGCGCCCAAAAAGGACAACCAGGCATTTACCATAGAGTCGCAAACACAGTTGACTGGATATCCCATATCATAAATTCCTAGAGCTATTAGTATTTTTTTAATTGTGATAATTTAAATCGCCATCAATTTTAACGAATCCAAGACTTGAAAGAACTGTTCTTTAATGTCATCTAACAGTTCTCGAAAGGATAGGTTTGTATACTAGTCCTGAAGCCTTAAGGCCTGACTCCAACCGTTACCATCACATGACCAAAGTTCCATAAAGCAATAATATTAAGTTTAGGCACAGACTGTAAACGAATTACTCATTTCATAGATGGAAATTATTGTATTGTATTAAACAACAGATTTAATACAAAATAAGGCTGAATCGCCAAACACTTTTTGAAAAAAAAAAAAATGTAATTATTAGAACTCTGTAATATGTACCAATATGTACATAATTTTAATAAATGAAAATGTATATATCTATCTATTTGTAAATAACTAAGATTATTTTGTAGATTTCTTTGAGATATTTATATATTTATATTGAGCGCTGGTGAAACTAGTTGAAACTACACAATACATTTGTAAATATGTAACAAACAGCAAAATACTAATTTAATTTGAATTTTCTTAAATGATGCATCATAGAACCTAGACCTACCAAACAAGTAGGAAGAAAAATCAAAATAGGAACAACGAATTTTACTGTTCACACAATAAAACGTTTTTACATTTTTGTATTCACTAGAGTTTGTATGTATTCCTACTTATCGACTCGTTCAACACATGAGATGGAAACTGGTTCCCTGCAGATCAAGGAGATTGAGCAGTCAGCAACGCAGTGAGTACATAATTGGATGGAAGGCCGCCAGAAGGCTGAGACCAAAGTTGGAGCGCAGTTAAAATTTTTACCAGAACCAACTTGGGGGGGGGGGGGGGGGGGGGGCATTGGAAAAGGCATAGCCCAAAAGCGAATAAATCATTGGAATTTGTATTCATTGTTTTGGGGGGGTAGCTGATGATATACCTAATGCCAGGAGTGATGTAGACAAAACTCCAACCTGACATTATAATTTACTTTACTGATCAACTTCTTATCAAAACCACAGCAGTTTCATTATTGGACATCGAATTCATTTCATTTCCACACGCTCTAAATTAGAAGGGGTGGTAATATCAGCCAGACAATTATTTTAAAAACGCACAAATAAGTGCACTTTACTATAAACATTAGATATTAGCAACTAAACCAGATTGTGTAGACAAGACCAAGACGTAATTCGAGTGAAAAAATTTATTGGAATGAAGGGCGCGTGGGCGCAGAGAGGGTATGGAATATCGGCTGTATTGTAGTGCGTCTTTAATGAGCCTTCTACCCACCCTACAGCACATATTTTCAAAACAAGGCTTGTACCGAAAGGGTCAACAGGACCTTGAAGAGGGCAAAGATTGGTCGAGAGATGCAATTTTCTTACACCTGGCATGAAGCATTTCTGTTCCTGTTTCACCTTTGCATCGATACAATCCAGGAAGCGTTACCAGAAACCCATTTCCCATTGTCGTTCACTCTTCATTCCGGTTTTTATCACGTCAAATCTAGAGCTAGAACCTTAAGATATGCCAAATAAGGACAAGTTCAGAGTTATAGTAATATTGTTCAGAAGATGAGGACACTGCAAAATGCGAGAGAAATGTTGGACTTTTGAGAATGTTTTCTCCTTCAAAAGTGGTCACAAGGATTCTGCAATGGGAACTACGGGAGTCTTCACGTTTCTCTTCTATGTATCATAAATACTATACATTTAACAAAAGGCCTTTGGTGCTCAGTAACTTGCAAATAAAAGTAACAAATACGTATTTCAAATATGATGTGTTTTACACTTACGATTGCTAAAAAATTACGTTTCATAATATCCATCGCATGATTATCTTGGCTTGACGCAAGTGAAGAACACGCTGTCGTAATGCTGCTTAAGCATTGAAGTTCTATTCTGGCAGTACAACGTTGGATGTTTAGTCGACTCTTTCTACAACATTTGAGAAAGAATCTATATTTGTTAACAACATATAGAATGAAGAAGCTAATTTACGCTGGTATCTAATAACATAGCTACCTCCAAGTGAAATCCTACAGACTTTATAATGGTTTTCACTTCCTCAAAACTTGGCTCGATAGAAAACTCCTGAGATGAGGACGAGAAATGGTATTGAAGAGGGCCGAGATTAATCCACACACCTCCTAGAAGACGACGTAAATTTTAATTTTACATGTGAAACACAATGTAGGGAATATTTGTTCAGCATGAGTAGACACCTACCTGGTTTGAGAATACGATAAATGCGTTCAATAAATGTGCAAATATTGCTGGCACAATCAATAAAGAAGCAAGTAGCAACACTGTCCCATTCATCATTAGTTTCATACACCTGAAAATTGTATAACAATGCTGAAGTAGGGCAGTAATTAGTTACAAGTGTAATTAATTACAACTATATACAAATAGCTGTATTGTATGTATCCTGAAAAAATAAAATTGCTTACATACAGTGTCTTACCAAGTGGACTCCTATTGATGCGAGAGGAATCACAATTAGGGTAAAAACAGAGTGGGGCCTGGCCTCATGAGCTGGTCTCATACCAGCTTACCGCTTTCTAGAATTAAGGCATTATTGATCCTTATGACACCTAGCAGGTAGCCTGGATGGTAGCAGTGAGCTATGATCTAGCAGGCATAATTATTTACATATAAGTAAGCGAAGATGGTTCAACTCATGGTTGACCATGGAAGATGGTTAAAAAAAACACGATTTTTGAATCGACTCGGAATTGGAGATACTAAATCGATACTCTAAAAATAGGACAAATAAAAAATAGATTTTAAAATTAGGTACCAAAAAAAAAAAAAAAAAAAAAAAAATTTCAAGCTCCCCCAATGTAACGACGACTTTTATTCACATCTATGGATCAGGAGATATACATAAATCCTCTTTCTTTGTTTCCAGCCAACCATGGTTAGCAAAACGTTTTGTAAGACCAAAATCTTCCTACAAATCTATATGCAGGATGCGAAGTGGTAATGAAGATTCAACAAACTGCCTGACTTGCACCGAACAAGTGGTTCACTTATCGTTCAGCTGTAGCTGAGATTTGCTGCTGAACTTGATGTGCACAAAATGTTAAGAGGAAAAGAGTGCTCCGTTTAATAGGAACTATCTACTTCCACAAAATAACCACGACGTGTACTTTCAAGGAGGGACCGCATTTTGGTCAATCGGGTTGCTACTTGCCATACACATCTTACCCATGGACGCCTGCTTAGTGCAGGTGCTCGTGATGTTGTGTGTGGAAGATGTGGGGGTGATCTGTCCATCCGCCACTTTTTAGAGGATTGCACAGCTTTTATGGACCTCAGAGTCCTGCATAGACCCCCTCAGTGGGTTGATGTCCTTTCTGGGCCAGACAAGGTCCACTCCCTGTTGACGTACCTGAGAGCCGCAGAGCTCTACTACGAAATGTGATATTTTTGATCTGTGATACATTTATTTCCACCTGCATAGCTTTATTTCACTTAGATTTAATGTAAGCCTATTTATCTAGTCTTAGTTATAGTTTAGAATCGTGCCAGTTTTAATGTCTCACTTGACACCTGGTGCAATGCCGCTAATGACCCTTCAGGTTGAGATATGCGGCTGAATTCTTAAATTAAAAAAAAAAAGTGTACATTCATTCATTTGAGTTCATAACCATCAACAATCGCAAACTTCAAGTAATATTCATAGGGCTATAATTTTATATTTTTTAATGATTTCACAGAGCAAAAAAAAAGTCAATAAAAAAATTACTGTAATACCTCTTGGGATAAAAAATAAATAAATAAAATCTAACGTCTTATATAACGGAAACAAGAGATATTCACCAATTTGGCAAAAACGTTCATAAGTGATATACAAAAAATACGAACCTCTAGGAAATCTCCTGCAACCATAGTGAACCTCGTCTTACCGGCGTTCATTGTGTGTAGAATCGTCGGATCGCAATCAGGGAAAGCAACTGATCGAACTATGTCTTCTGAAGAGAGATTATTGTCACAGCTCTGCGTCCACGGATATATTCGGTACAAATCAACGCCGGAACACCTAGCACAACGATATTTTACAATTATATTTTTGAAAGTTACACGAAGTAGTTACATATTCAGGTCTAAATAGCATTTTAGTGCACTGCAAACAATAACAAATGGAATGGATGATGGGGAGGGGGGTGGGGTGAAAGGAATAAATAGGGCTGTTCATGGTCCAGTCGTTTCAACATCGAATCATCGAAAGTTGACATCGAATTATCGAAAAGTAGCTACGATCCTACTGGCTGCTAAGGGAAACATTCATCAATAAAACACTATTGTCATTCTCGTTATAGAGATCAACCGTGATTCTTTTCACTCAAGTAGATTAAGATAAAGAACCCTACTTAACCTGAATAAAAGGTAAAGCTGGAAGGAGTTCTGTAAAAGCATAGAAAACATTAAAGACTCTGCTAGAGGTATGCTTTAATGGGTTCAATGGCTCCCCTCCTTCCTAATGGAAACAAGGGTAATTTTCATCCCTAAAGCCAGCAGACCTGGCCTTACAGATCCGGAACCAGGATTAAATCATCTTCAACATGCCTATATGGATGACAAATCCGTCAGAGGGGCCCTACGCAATCTAGTAGGCCACATAGAAGAAATCATATTCAACGGCGATTGCGCCAAGGCAATATTTTTCAATATAGGCGGTGCCATTGACAATTTGTTCTAGCCAGACATTCTACTAGGACTTGAAACCAGACATACCTCTATTATCACATGGTGCAAATCCTACCTATTAATCAGAAAGATCACCTGCTCTCTAGGTAAAACTTCCAAAACGTACAAAGTTTAAAGAGGCACTCCACAAGAGGGATCACTTTCCCCCCTCCTCTGGTGCTTAGTAGTCGATGACCTGTTGATTCTTTGCCATCACGTGCTGTGTTTTGCAGATGACGGGGTCGCTCTAATCAAAGGTTCAAACCCATTGGAGATCACAAAGAATGCTAACACTATTTAGGGACTCCTTGAACAATGGGTAGTATTAAGGGATTATTCATTAACACAATTGAAATAAACATGAAATAAATTGAAATAATTACTTTCACCAGAAAAAGAAATCCTCCACAAATTAACAGACTACCATACCTAAACGTCAATCTCACACCACTAACAAGGTGAAGTATCTTGGTGTTTTACTGGATTCAATGCTCAACCAATCCTTTTAGTAAATATAGATTAGTTGGACAACTAGACCAGACTGATCTGTAAACCACCACAGGCGCTCCTAAAATGGTTGCCTCCGTAACACCTAAGTAGCCAATTCGACTAATGACAAAAAATTTTAAAAAGTTTTCTCATGGTAACTGACAGTCAGAACATGAAAGCAAAGAACCACCTCAAAACCTCTAAAATGGTTTGGGCGCCAAAATACCATCGGACCGTTTGGCAAACCTTCCTGTACCTCGGAGTCTATGATGGCCTGGTCAAGCTGGGGACAGAATGCTTGTCACGTCCTGATCCAAGCAAAAATTAAATTAGAAATGTGATCGGGAACCTTACCGAAGATTATGATTTCCACAGGATGCTAAATTAATATCATAGATAACAACAATTCACCTATGTGCCTTCGTGGACTCGAGGAGGTGAAATTTTTAGCGAATTTTCGTAGGAAATGAAGCTATTGCAATGGCTCTAAAAAATTTCGAAAATTGCCATCACTGAAATCTGTTTTGGGACATTCTGAAACGAATTTTAGAGTTTAACGCTTTTTCGTACGTGTATATATACAGGGTGGAACCGGATGAGTGGCGAACATTTTTGGGTGTTAGTCTGCATAAAAAATGTAGTAAAATGCCGCCAACCGCAAATTTTTATCTCAATCCGTACTCGAGATATGATTTTTTCAAGTTTTTCCCAGGAAAACCGTGTTTTTCCTTTTTAAACCCAAATTTATCCACTTTGTCTCATTTAATTTTAATTGTTGACCTCATTTTCGGAATCAGCGTTGAATTTCATAGAAGAATAGTATAGTTGGATTCTTAAGAAAGACCTTCACATCTGCTTAAGCATAGACGAGTTTGAAAAATTGAAATTTCAGAAATTTTTAAAACTTTACTACTCTTCCAAAAAAAATATCCTGGAACGAGTTCTGTAAAAGAATAGAAAACATTAAAAATACTTCAGGCTGATTTTCTACCAAAACTAGCACTCCTGGAAACTAGCAAATCACATGAAAAATGCTTCATCTAACACTCTTTCCAATGGTATAGTCAATTTTACTTTTATTCTGTTATTTAGGGAAGAAAATTATGTTTAAATGGAAGATCAAAATTTGTAGAATGTGAATTTTTGAAAAAAAATTATGCAAATAGATAGATACATACGGGCATCTATGCTAAACACTAGACCACTAAATCATCTATAATATGACTGTATGGAAGGCAAATCAATATCTATGATTCGACGTAATTACCAATAGCCTGAGCCTCAGCCCACCATAAATCGAATTATCGTAAAAGACAACGCACATGCGCATTAGGACTGAGACTTGAGTTTCGACAAGTCAATGATTCGAAGTTGAAATGACTGGACCATGAATACCCCTAATAAAATGGAATGAGGGAAAAGTGAATAAGACAAAGTGGGGAATTTAGAATGTTTTTAAAATTTATTCAACCAATTTATTTAACTTGAATAATTTGATAAGGGTCGAAATAGTTGGATGATTATTCCAGGTGAACTAGGGGAGCAAGCCGGATCGAATCAGCGGGAAACGGGAAACACGAGCCCATCCCTCAACACCATCAAAATACTTTAACCGACTCAAGGCAGAAGGCACCGCATTTGTGCCCAGCAAGTACCCATCCCTCTGGTTTAGAATTAAGCGGGGTTGCCAAATGTTCGGTAAATCCTGTAGTTTACGCTGATGCCCACCGTTTTTGAGTAGAGGGTGCTAAAGTTACCTAGTTTGAATTTATAACGAGATAGGTAGCAGTGGTGAGTTTCTCGTTCTTTCTCCTACTTTTTTTAAATATTTTTCCACCTAGTTTCTCCTTTACTAGTTTTTATTTCTTTCATTTCCTAGTTTTTATTTCTCCACCTGAGCTATTTCAAGGATTTCCGAGGTAGGTAATTACACTTTCCAAGGTCAATGCTACGTCAACACTGAGTCAGCCCTTCACGCTCTCCGAGTTTAATAATCGAGTTTACACAGGTCAGGTGATGTGAGGAATCTGGTCGATGCCATGGTCCGAATAAATTCAAAATATCCATTTTATGGATCTAAACGGTTTTATATATATATTCGAAGAAATTTATCGCGTTTCCAATGAAAACCTCACCCAAAAAAAGTTCCGCCAGGGGCAAATGTCTCGGTTTTTGGTCCCTTGTTGAGTCGGTTAAAGCTTGTGTTTTGAAAGTAGGTACCCAAATTGCAGAGTGAAGGCTCATATAGACAAATGGAGTCAGGGAGAGCAGCCAAAGGCAATATATGTAAAAAGTTGAAAACAGATGGATTTTAGAATAATTCATGCAGAATTTAGAATATAAATGCGATGAACCAAGTATAATAATAAGGAACCAGTTCCTAAGAAGTTTTTTTTTACGATTGGAAATATAACACATGCATAACGAATATTCAAATTTATTAAGGCTATTGTATTAGTTGTGACTGAGTAGATGTAATCATTAGGTGATACAGGATAACTATTGTGTTCTTACGCATAAATACAAGGTAAAATTATTATTAAACACGAACATTTCCCACAAACAACAATTATGTTCATAGCCTGGCCCAGACTTCAGTACAATGATATGAGAAATACTCCTAGTCGTCACCTTCTATTAATATATTTAATTGAACACAAACCTATTCAAAATGAAGTTCGAAGCGATCAGCATGAAGAGAGAAAACTCGTTGCCTTGGCAAGAAAACCCAAGTTTGCTTATTTCAAATGCGAGTCGGCCTAGACCTGCTCCAGGGACCAGGACATTGATGTTTTCTCTTTTCCTGAAAATGTAAAAGAGTCATTACGTAGAAACAATATTTCAGTAACCTACTGCACCAAAATAAAGCTGGCCACTGACGATATTTCCAAACAGCCAAATATTAAGAGATTATTCCACTGGAAAGGAGTGAATGGGGAATCCAATGGCGATAGGAGTGGAGTGAGCTTGAACTCCATCGCTCAACGCCAAAACCACAACACTCCAACTCTGTCAATGGGGAAATCTAGCGTAGAGTGGTGAAGAGATCGCATCTTGGAGCGCTTGTGAATGGGGAATCCTCATGACTTTGTTTGTCACAGTCGTTGAAAAGTCATACGCACCAGATCTTCGTTCGAGTTTTGAGTCCTACTAGTCTCATTATGGGAATGATCTTACAACGGTTTTTGATATAAGTCAATTATGAATATTTTATTATGCAGGGTGTTACATTTAGTGGCGGAAACAGGCCATAAACCTTTTTCGGAGCTAAATTTCTGATCTAAATTTCCCCATAGAGATTTATTTTTAAATGCTTTGTTTTGGAGTTATTTAATTTGCAAGATTTTTTCGTGCTTTGTACTATATTACATTAAAACGGCCATAACTCCCTCAATTTACATACAAATTCACATTTCATTACATCGTTGGAATGAGCATCAAGTTTCCTACCTCCCTGACTGAAAAAAACTTTTTTTAAATCGGCAAAACGGGTGAAAAATGAAGTTTAAAAGGAAAATTTGTCAAATCTTGGAAATCTCCATTTTTTAAACTTCTAAAAGTTGTGCCAAAACCTTTTACAAATATTTTTCTTGAAAAATACACAGTGCGCTGTGCGTAACACGTCAGCTGCATAAGTAGCTGACGTCAGCTGTATTATAGTAGTAGTCTCCTCCTTGACCTACTATAATTGTACTTTATCTTTCCCAAAGGATTAATTCAGTAACCTTTTTCAACAATATTTGATCACATTTTTGTGAAATGTAGTAGTCTAATGTTAGTAAATAAACATAAGAAATTGCATAATGTTTTGAACAAATCAATATCAACTGAGGTAGTGAGCCAATTAGAGGCAGAAGGAGCAAACATGAGATTCCAGCAAATCAAGTCAAGAATATTTCTTCTGTAATCTTAATATATGGTCACAAACGAATTCTTGATTATATGTAACGATAAAAACAACGTGAGTAGACCTCAGACATTTATCTTTACCAGGTTGAGTCACAGGGAAATCGGGATTCAAGTTCGTCGAGTATGGGTTGATAAGCTTGGATCCTCTCAATAACACCATCAGAGCTCCAGTCCCGATATATCTGCTTCAGGGTAACTTGAACTTTTTCAACGTCTGAAACGTTCAATACAGGAGCCTTCATCTGGAAGTTTGGGAATAAAATATCTTAAGATTTGGCAACTGCTTTTTTCTTCACTTCACTTCTCAGGGTTTCCCTTGAAAAAGAGTTTCAGGCACAATGGCTAATATAGGGGTGTCCGTGGTCCATTTCAAAAATCAAATTGTATCGCATTCAAAGAAAAGCGATTGTTTCATGAGGCTCCCTCGTAGAATCATCGAAAATGGAAATGTAAGTAGTGCCCTAATGGGTAATTGGTGAAAGCCAAATCAATGCAGATTACCTCCTAACCAGCTTATAAATAGTAAACAACAAAATTATTTAAAATGCACCCCAATCCTAATACATGACTATTTTTTTCTACTTTTTCATTACATACACTCAGGTGCAAAAAATTTGGCCCACTCCCCAAAAGGAAGATTTTATGAAGTTGCGACTAATATTCTCTTGTTTTCGACTGAGTTACTGTCTGAACTCAGCCAGAGGCATTGTTTGTTGTTTTTTAGCCAGGTGGATGACATTTTTTTGATCTCTCAACCATAGGGAATCGTGTCGAGACGTTATCGTGTTTCATTGTGCGTCCCACTTTCACATTATCTTCCAAACTGCGATTATGTTGTTCATCTCTTGCACGGTAGTCCTCAGCCGAGGGGCGAGTGTTTTTCTGTACGTTGAGTGCATTCCGTCCAAAATAATCACTTTAAGAGAAAAAAAAATGTCTTTCCCACCGGAAATGGTCGCGCAAGCTGTAGCCATTAATGATGGAAGGTCACTGAGATATGCCTCTCGAATGCTTGGACAACGGACTCTCTTCCAGTCATTGTGGCAGGAACAAACCTTTCTCTAGGCCTTCTCCAATCTCTTTCACGTCCATCTGAGTCCCGCAGGCTGAACCTAGACTCTTCGGTGAACATGACATCCCTCCACTCTTCAAGTTTCCAAGCACTGTGATTTCGAGCAAACTGAAGATGAAACATCCTGTGCTAACGGGTTAAACTTGGAATGCGGGCGGGTCTTCTGGCAGACAAATGCCGATCCCACCATCGTCTCCGAACTGTCCAAACACCTAAATCCACCCCTGTTGCATTTCCAAGTCAGTTACGACCTTGTGAAGCAGTTAACCGTCGATTTCATAAGACTAAGTTGTACAAGGACCTATCTTGAACGGCTGTTGTTTTTCATGGGCGGCTAGAGCCCTGCCTTCTAGAGTATGATCCTGTCTCTCGAAAACGTCTAACAGTGGCACGAATGGTTTCATAAGGCCGTCCTAGCATTTGAGCAGCATATTTCAGTGACCTTCCATTATTAATGAGAGCTACAGCTTGCGTGACCATTTCTGGTGAGAAAGTTATTTTTTCTCTTAAATTGGTTTTTTTTTTCTTTTTTTTTTTTTTGGTTTGAATGCACTCAACTCAACGTACAGGAAAACACTTGCTCCTCAGCTGAGGACCTGTGGAAGAGATGAACAACATAATCGCAATTTGGAAGATAACGTGAAAGTAGGAGGCAATACTACACGATCACGTTTCGAAACGATTCCCTAACGTTGAGAGATCAAAACAATTTCATCCGTCTGGCCAAAATACAACAAACAATGCCTATGAATGAGTTCAGACAGTAACCCAGTCGGAAACAAGAGGATATTTGTCGCAACTTCTTAAAATCTTCCATTTTAGAGAGTGGGCCAAATTTTTTTGCACCTGAGTGTAGTTTCATGCCAGAATGTTCCAAGTAATTATGTAGATCTTGACTTAAAAAACTAAAGTACCTAGGGATATGAAAAGCTAAGCAAACGGCCAAACAAATTGTGATTCTACCTCAGGGATGCTATCGTTTCGAACATTCTCAAACAATTTCTCCACGTCTTGGGTTATCAGTTGAATGATTTCGTTGTTGTCGTCAATGCAGTTTAAAACTTGTTGTAACGTCGATTTATAACCTCTCAGCGCCCTTTGCTGATTTGGTGGCAACGTTTCTATGTACGAGAGACGTTTCATAACCACTGACTGCGAATATCCCCTAAATCAAAACGGAACGTTTAACAAAAGTACGGGCAGGAGTAGTGCAAATTTTCATTGAGAAACAGATCAATCACAAACCTGTACGACTTGAAAGCATATACAATTTTATGCAAATGTACTTTTTCACTCTCATCGTCATAGCAATCATTACTGTTCATTTCACCTTCCATCGTGCCAAAAAGTTATTGACGTTTCTCTTTCACTTGGAATCCAGCCAACTTGAGATAAACAGCTCACTGGTCATTCGAAGATTCTGAAAATTCAACATGTAAACTAAGTTCACAGAGGAAAATAATCAACTCCTAAAAAACATAATTTATTAAGAAATATAAATGCAGTGATTTGAGATTGATTTTGCAATGGGTTCTTTCCAATTGCATTGCAAAACTCATTTCGCTTGAAAAAAAAGCTAAGAACGCTATCAGCTAGATATACATGGGGTGGAATGTACGGGAGTACTCGTATGACATATGCCTAGAAAATAAGTAGAGAGGGAACGTAATGTGGAAAAGATGTTCACAAATTGAATAACATCATCCAACCAGCAACTTGTCGCCTGGAAAGATAAATCTAAACCTGATGAACCTGGTGTTTACCTTTTCTTTCACAAATTTAATGGACAAGGATAATATATTACACATAACACAAATAAAGTTTTCAACTTGATAAGTGCTGATCTTGTTGCGAGCGCTAGTGGTCGAGCCACAAAATGCTAAAAGAAATGCCCAGTTCAAAACCGGTAGTGATGTTGAAATGCCTCGGCTTACCATACTATCCGCGCATCGGTACCTAATCATAACTGCAAATTGTTATAGATGTGAAAGAAGTATGGCTTTAGTTTACAACCATAGAACACGTGAAGATTTCCCTTAACAAATTTCAGATTTCCCTTACACAAAAATATATATACACTTTCAATTAAAATATGTTATGCTTTCGTTCTTGGACACTTCATCAAATTCAGGAGAAATTATAAGCGTGTTGAAGGATTTGCGGTCACATGGACAAACGCACACACATGTAAACACACACCCACACTGACATAAAAATACGGAATGGAAGTTGTTCAGAATGGTCTAAAACGAAGAACCAGAGTGGAAATTATTCTTTTGGAGGAAAGAAATGTTTATCACCCGAAAGTGAAAACAATGCTTCTTGAGAATTACATGGCTTCATAATTGCATACTGGTTGCGATAATGAAGGTAAAGAAAGAAAAAAGTGACCTGCTGAGTGACCAGGACAAGAAGCCAGATATCGGTGCCATCATGGGTCTGCCATAATTCTGGATGCCCAGGTTGTCAGTGGCACCTGGTGGGCAAAGATAAGTAAATCTGATCGAAATGATCTGTGGCAAGCAATATCTGAGCTAAAGGGAGTGGTGACCAATTACATCAAGTGGATATTATGGTAGCATGTGGTGCGGTGCAGGAAAAGTGTTACGGAGTTACTCTAGTCGGGCATCTCGGCAGGAGTGCTTCGTGGTATCACCACTCGCCCGTCAACAGGTGTTCATTTTATAGGGGCACTTCCTTCAATCCCTATCTCCCTTTTCCTCTTCCTGCAACTATCTTCATCCCTTGAGCTGGCGTCGGGTAAACCTGGGCGTCCTCCCCACTTTTGTATTTATTCGTTTACCTTTAAATTTAATGGTGTGCCACCTCCGCATTTTAGAGGTTTTATAAAAAATAAAAATGTTTGTCATTCCAGAAGATAACTCTCCTTAGGATAAAATGGCTTCTTAATGCTCTAATTATCTTAGAAAAACCAAGTTTTTCCACATACTTTTCAACTTTTCGACTATAATTCAAAACAACTTCTGCTTCATTATAAAGTGATAAGAATTGATTTCTGCGTCGACTGACCACCAAAAATTCTTAAATTGATTGATCCATAAGTGAGTATCAAATGGATAATATTCAAATGAGGTTATTATTGGAAGAAAGTTGGAGGAAATTCTATCCTGCATCGACTGACCAACAATGTTTCGATTTTGCTCAAAAATTGAGTATCGGTATTTCAAAATACTGAGTAAACACCTATTTTTCACTTAGTTGTTACACTAATGTCTTCCGCACAAATCCATACATTATAATTCCTTCGCATTCAGAATGTATTATGTATAGTTCACAAGGAACAGAAGGAAGCATGAGACCTTATTCAAATCACTAAGATTTTTCTTTGTTTTGTCTAAAACGGATGCCACTATCCGCATCTTCCCCCCTCTATATTTTCACAGGAAATGTCCTTGACAGCATCAAATAGTCCTCGATATGATATTCGAACGTTTCGGAAGATTTCAGTGTAAATTGATGAAATATGATTCTGATGGAGATAGGCGCAGATATTTTTTTATTTTATTAATTTATTTTCATATTTTTATTTTTTGAGAGATTCTTTATGTGATTGAAATACCTACCTATAAAATGAGACCAGAATGAGAAAGTAGTAAAAAAGCAGTATTTAAGAAAACTCTCTTATAAATTGAAGTTCGCTAGTGAAGTTTGAGATCACCAAAAACCCACAGAAAAAATTATTGGCTCCAAAAACTACTCTCTACTTGATTAATTTTGCAACCTTTTGTGCAGTAATCTGGTAAGTAGCCTTCGTATTTACGAACAAAGTTTGGATATGGTTATTTCAACTGTCTCAGCACCGACTAACCCGTACATGTGGGTCGGTGCAAAGCACGAGTTGCAGGCTAGTAAACGATAAATATCATATAATAACTATAAACCTGGGCATTATTTTCCGTAGACGGTACCTACACCGCCGTCAGACTGCATTTATATGAAAACATACGTTTTCAATATAACGCTCATTTAGGTACCTAATTCTCACGATCTAATAGACCAAACTCGAAGGACATTGGATGGACGCAAATCCTCTTGGTTCCCCTAAATCAGATGGATCGTCTGTCATTCTGTGGTTCATTGTGATTGGGTAGGTACCAAAGCAGATTCCGTGGGAGGCGTATATAAAATATAGTGTAGCTGACCATCAAAAATCTTCCTTTAAATACCTGATTATTAATTTCAATTAACTTTATACAAGTAAAGCGGATATATAGGTAATATTAAAAGCTATTCTACAATAGCATTATCGGAAACATTTACGTACCGTTAATTTCTTACTCGATTTCATTGAAGACAATCTGTGCCATAAAATCTGAGAAGAGGCCACGCCAAATGAGACAAGATCACCAGCCAAATGATCGAATGATGAAATAATGTGCTCAGCTTGTTCGGTAGGTAGGTACTCTCGATCTTTTGGAAGCCGGTATAGGTAAGTAGACACTGCTGTTCACAGCTGGTGTGGTGGTGATATACATAAAAAATTGGCGTGATGTGGCACAGTATAAAACACAGTTGATAATCACAGAATAAGAACGTAAGAATTTAAAATAATTTAGGTACCTGATACCTAGCGCATACTATTGTTGTCATTGAGGTACATACGTATACAAATAATACGTATATTACTAATTTATGACAGAAGATTAGACGATGACTGGAAGCTATGTTCGATAGTAACCAAGGCTCCAAATAGCTATAACAAGCGACCAGGCGTCAGAGCATAAACAATTTGATATTGGACGTATATTTATGCGTGATCAGCAAGATCATGATCAGTAAAATCAGTTTTCAGTTATGATTATATTGTTGACCTTTAATTTTATTGTCCGTGGTAAGGTCTATTCATGGACGAGTTCATGGAAAAGTCTTGGTTGAACTTGAGGAAAGGATCGGGAGAGAGCTCCAATCTTTAGTTGTCTTTTGAAGAATCCGCTAGTTGCGCTGGCATATCCGTTATATTTGTGGAATGACTTGATACAAGTTTCTTGTCACCATTCGTTATTTGTAAAGAACAATTGGTTCACACCAGATATTCTTGGTTCCTAATTCTTACTTTGTAAATAGGACTGGTACTCAACTACACTAATCAGTAACAACAAAGAAACTGTCTCAACAGGGCTGTCCCTTACTATGTTGGCGACTGGGGACATGATTCCGTTAGCCCCCATCCATCTTCAACCCATTCCCCTCTATTATCGACAATGAATTATTGATACAGAGATAATACAAAAGAAAAGCTGAGGGCTACAACACACAGCAGTTCATAATTAGGTTATTATAACAGCATAGGTGTAAACAAATCCAGTTGCTCAATTTCAAATACTTAATTGTTTAATAAATACATCCATCATAGTACAGTGTTCAAAATTCTGTTATACCCAATTTCAAAAAAAAATTTGTGAAGTACCTTTAATTTATTTCTATACGTTTGAATCTTTACAACTGCATGCAGCACCTCCTTAGACACGGCGCCCGTGGTGATCGCCGCAGTGTCTCAATTCGTTACAACAATTAAAAGCTCTCTCTGCACAATGTCCCATGCTGGCTGAGGAAGTTTGTCTCGCAACAACACCTGCACAAGGCTGGGCCCTGCCAAGCATGATAGCGATGAAACACTGAGCCAGCGCTCACACATTCCACTCAGTGGCTGCAGCAAGGCTAACTGTGTCTGGCCAAAGAAGGAAACAGCGTGCCGTATAACACTGTAGAGCTTGTCAATTTCGTTCTCCTATGCATTTTCGTCAACTTTGTTTTGTGATTCGGGGCTTCTGGGGTAGGTATATAATATGAATGGGGAAATATAAATATTAACCAATGAAACCTTTTTCCCTGGGTGTTTCTTACCAAGCATACAAAGCTTTGGTAGTGAAAAAGCAATCAAACCGAGATTGTGAAAAAGCAGATGATAGATGGTTTGGCTTAATTTGTGCTTAAAAATCAAGAGAACTATTAAAAACACGGAAAATGTTTTTGCATCCATTAAAACTTTTAACTGCAGAGATTTAATTGTTTTTTTTATTTTATTCCACAGAAGTAGTTGGCAGCTAATCATTGATTGCTCAGATGCCTTCAGCATTCTCCATCGACCATCCCTCTCAAATTTCAGCTTCCTGTATCGAATAGGAGAGAAAATGGCTTTGGAGCTCATTCAGCTAATCGGTGATTACTCAGAATTCTCCACTGAACCTACCTCTCGAATTTCAGCTTCCTGTATTGAATAGGAGATTTAAAATGGCGTTGGAGCTTACTCAGTTATTTCAGTGATCACTCAGGCCCTTGTGTAGAGGGACCTTTACGGGTATGCCAGCGCTACAAGCGGATTCTTTGGAAAACAGCTCAATATCGGTGTCATCCCGATTCTCTCCTGTTGAACTTACTTGATCGATAATGATTTCCATTCCATGCTCGTACGTTCATCTTTCTCATCTTCAATGCCTCCATGCATGTTGGGCTCTCTGGTTCCATAACAACAGATCAACCGTCAAGTCTCAAGTGCGCCACCATCAAGTGCGTAAAACCTATTCTTTCTTTTATAGATGTGAATTTTTTAAAGAAACTATATAATTTCTTGGAATCTACACAAGCAATAATTTGAAAACTTACTACAACAATACCAGCACAATTCCAATTGTAAAATAAATCAGCGAATTTACAATACCAGTGTTCGTTATAAAAAGTGATTTGATCGGTGTCAGTGTCTGTTACTCTGTGGAGTCTGTATCCTTACTCTATGGGTCCTGCTAATTTTATTTACACAGGTGAGTGATTAAGAATTTTTCATTAGAGTTTTATTTTGTTCCCAGAGCTATATTTTTACCCCAGATTTACTCAATTTCAGGGATCTCATTACGACATCACTCTGTGGAGACATGCTGCATCAGAAGACTCGATGCCAAGGTATCCACCTGTTTTATTTTCGTGAACTTAGAGCAACAACTCAAAATTTTGAGTTTTTTCAATATTTGTGCCAATGGCAGTAGTTTGACTTTATTTTTAAGAGGTTAAAAGGATATCCCGAAGAAAGAAGTTTAATAGTCAAATAGGCCAAAAACAAAATTGGGTATCTCGAAAAGGCACAACGTTCAACTCAACAAATGGGCACTCGACAGGCATATTTGTTATTCTATTAAAATCAAAAGAAGAATGGCAGGCTCTAGCATCACCAGCTGAATTCATTCCATTGGTTCCTAAATTTTAAATTTGTGTACCTATCTAATACCTATCTAATTTCATTCGTAGCGGAGAGGCCGGCGTAGCTATGTCCACAAAACGAAAACAATATTGGCATTGTGTGAAGAATGTACCCAAGTAAAGGTGATTGGTACAGTTAGGTCCACACGCAGTTATTTAAAATATCGATGATTCAATGATCAGTTTGAGTATTACCTACTCATAAGCTGATAGACTGACTCTGACATTTCATAAACAGAACATCTAAACGTATTTCGCTTCCCCACAACCGATAGTAGCGAAGCTAAGTGATCTTCCAAGATGTCGAACAAAATTTCCTAGAATCCAACTCGATTTTTCATTATTCAGTGCTTTTAAAGGATGAGGGAAGAATGGTACCTTGGATAATGTCATCTAGCTTAGGGTTACCATTACCAATATTAAAAGAAAAACATATAGACAGTATGCATCTGCTCAAATAAAGGTGTTACGTTCAAGGAAAACACCTGCAGTCTAAGAGGTTTGATTACATTGGCCTCAGTGATGTAGTTGGCTAAAGCGCTTCTCTCAAAGAAGGGAAATGCATGAGTTCGAACTCTGTCGAGGTATCAAATATTTTCGGGTCGTTTGCAAAGAAACTGGAGCGGGAAAATTCTTTCACGGATGGAAAACCTGGCTAACCATGGTATCAGGACCCTTCTTGGCACATAGGATCAACAAAAATCTCTCATCGTCTCGTCCAATAGTGAGCTCAGAAAGTTCAGGTAAACTAAGGGAATATATAAAACACGGTGCTCGTTCCCACATGTCTGGCAAAGTGTGGCTCACTGCTGTTCAGTGCTTTCCTTTTCACGGACGGTGTCGGAAGGTAGTTGTTTAGGGGTTCCTACTTGAAAAACGCCAGTTTGGAGTCGTATTGATAATCAATATCCGATTTCACGATTGAATGACATTCAAAAATTAAAGGGGTTACCATTTAAAGTTTTTTGATTTCTTAAAAAATAAATAAATGGCTGGTCCATTAAATTTTAGACACCCTGTATATATAAATATATAATTTAATATACTATGACCCACAACTAGTCAATAATTACTTACTGTAGTGCCATTAACGGCGCCCTAGCCTAGCCCTGACGCCGAGGTGGCACCAACAATATGAAAGCAAAGTCACGGTATATTACGAGTCTACCCTCCAATTTCAATATCTAGAAATGCAATTGCGAACTCCACTAACTTTTTAAAGAGTTTTTTGCGACTTTTAGCTATTTTTTCAAAAATAATTTTTTTCCCCTTTGTATTTAAACATTTTTGTGCTCGAAATGTTTTTTCCCACGAACTCATCCTTTCTTCTGCGATGATTACTGAGTTTTTGATAATAGAACCAATTTGTTGTCATGTTTCTAACGGCTGACATCGTCATATACTTATTTAATAGGCATACGAAAAATTTTGATATTCAAGATTGTCTGACACGGATTGCTATAGGTACGTGAAAATTGGCCTAATAAAAGCTTTCAAACACTTTTAAAGCCATTGCAGTAACTTCTTTTTCCTAAAATTCCCTAAGGAAGACAGATAGACAAAATACTATAGATTTCGTATCCTTATGGGTATCCTTAGGGAATTTTAGGGTCCCAATCGAATGTATGGAAATCGTATCGTGTACCTACACATCCTAACTTCAACATGAATATACCAAAGTCGACTTGTAATATGGCACACCTTTTAAAATAAATACTTTCACCAAAGTGTGCGAGTTACCTAGTTGTTGCAGAACGTAAAACCTGATTTCCGTTCATTCGAATGTGACTTACCACCCCTGAAGTTGAACATTGTCACAGTAATTCACGAAATTATAATCACGATACTTTTAAAGAATAGTGCTAGTTCAAAAATTCTCCATATTAGGGTAACGACACCAGTTACAGACATGCTTAAGACACCGCATTCAGGTTAACTCAATTTTCCTAACTTTGTTAGGTATTCAGAGTTTTCGACCTATTTTTCTCTCATGCAACAAAATCTTCTAACGTTTGGCTGCTTTGAATCCTCTAGATTAGTTAATTAAGTTTTCAATCGATCAATTATGAAAAGAGGTTCGACCCCAAGTAACAGACATACCAAATCTCAGAATCGTGATCATTAGGGAAAAAACTGGATTCTAGAGCCACTCAGCTGATCTGGGATCGGTCAGTTGTGTTCAGAAGTCCCTCAAGGGCCCACATAAAATCTCAGTGTGAGTAACAGACACTCAGCACTGTTTTTGTTCTTCAAAATATGTAAAATGGATTCTTCAGCTGATACTCAGAATCCCTCAAGGGGCTACATACATCATTGGGATCAATTCAAAAGAATCGGTCAGTTGTGTTCAGAAGTCCCTCACTACATACCAAATCTCAGAATGAGTAAGAGCCACTCAGCTGAACTATAGTTGTGTTCAATTTACATAATTACAAAAAAAAACTGAGAATTTTGGCAGTTGTGTTCAGAAGTCAACCTACCAAATCTCAGAATTGGGATCATTAGAATGACTCACCGCGTGAATTTTTCTGAGGGAATGAACCGTACTTCTCTATACAACCACTGTTTTATGCCCTCTGGAAGCCCTTTGAACCTCTCCACATATATCTGTGATATGTCTATCAAAATACATCCTCTTTTATAGCTTATACTCAGAATCCATATCCTCTGCCATCATACAATTTTAATTACCAAGAAGCAACCTTCATTGAAATGAACCTACTTCTCTATAATGCTGTGAAGTAGGTGATTGAGTTCATCCATTATCGAAAAATGGTAGAATGATATATTTGATGAGGTAATTATATGATACTGACTAATATAATGTGACAATTTATTTAAATTTTTATTTAATAGTTTAAACCTCAACCAGAACGGTTATTTGTATAGGTATGATGTGATGATTATATTATATATAGGATACAATGAGATTATATGAATATGAATGGAAAAGTAAATAGAAAATGTAACAGTGAGGACTGAGACACCGACAAGAAATAAATAAGTAAAGGTACTGTTATAAAGTGTCAGTAAGGTAGCTCAACACGGTGTAACTCTTCGTGGAGAACGAAGAGTCTTGGAAGAACGTACAATGGCGGTTTTGCACGGCGTGTGATGATGGGACGCCCGACTGTAGGTCGCGCATGCACATTAACCATTTCGTTGAAGATTGTACCGTAGTAGACTGACTCTTGGTGGCTGCAAAATGTCTCTATTTTAGCTTTAGGAGGACCCTTGTTTCCAATGTTTGAGGTTCCCTCTCCGCGTTGTGAATGTTGAAACGGGGAGGACACAGCTGAGCACTTTCTGTGCAACTGTGACGGATTCTGGAGATCTTGGCAAGATGTCCAGGTCTGTGGCTGATGTCCTGTCATGTAATCGAAAGGGCCTCACTCAGAAACCTAGATTGGAAAAAAGATGACAAGTTTTGTGACAAGCAAAAAATTCAGGGACGTGGAGCAGCTTTGGAATCCCAAATCAATTAGGAGCCTATTTTGCGGAAACAGACAGGCCACTAGGTCTGAGATTTCTTTCTACAGAAGCCCATGCAGTCAGTCTGGTGCTTAAGGTCTGTAGATTTGCGAAGAAAAAACTTTCTTCTTGTTGTGGCTTTTTACTAACAATATTAGTTCGTCATAAGTAACAAAACTTTTTATAAATCCGATTTCTTGTAAAGGAAATTATATCACTCATAGAAGTTTGAAATTTTTACTGTGTCTTTACGTATTCCTTTCTCCCTCAAGTTGGTTGCTGGGTGTTTAGAATCAGTGTCGAATCTCCTATAATATAGATTTTTAAAAATCTTGATATCTCAACCCAAATCGTTCCAGATGAGCTGTCCTTGTTTTTTTTTTTTTTTTTTTCAAATTTTTAAATTTATTTTTATTTTTTTAGACAGAAAAAATTTTTAATGTTACTTAGATCAGTTCCGATGGTTAGGTCATCACCAATAACCAGCAATACCTTATTCTCAGGTGACCTCCGAGTTTTTTAAATCTGATTTTATCCTAATGTCACGATAAAACCTTGTTTCGCCCCACTATGCGGCTCCCCACATATTCAGTAATAACACACAACCTAAGTTCTCTACTGAAAATATCGGTATTTTCTCGTTATGGCCGCCAGATGGCCCTGCATAACCGCTACTGCTCAGTCGTTAACCACTCTTCCTTTTGAAATATCATTAATAAACCCCTTTTAAAGGCCCAGGTTTTCTAGGGGACCATCGAACTGTGGGAAGAAGATTAATTAGTCAATGTACCTTATGGCTGTTTGTAGATACAATTATAAATTGTGCTTATGGCCTACCTGCCAATGATTTCATATTTGTTTTCAGTTCTCAACTTATAATGTGCCTGCTGCCTGAAGACTCCTTACTAATCGTTCTTCTCACCAATGCCTCTCTTCAAGAACCAGTTTCTCCAAGTTGCTGTTATCAATGATCAACGTTCCTTTAGATGCACGCTGCCGTTGCATTACTACCCAACCATAGACAAAAGCCCAACCTTGGTTCAAATGTAACCATGGGATTATCTGGAGGTAAGCCTTTTCTAATTACTGACCCAAAACTTCCTCCCACTGCGCCATGAATGCAGCCCAGGAGGACTGGTCATATTGATGTGATGTGGTATCGCGATAACATCACATTGATAAAATGCTTTATCTCGATAAATCTGATCATATCGTTGGTACAAGACGACAGACCATAGATACCATCATCTGCTGTGCTGGCCCTAGACATCGTAAATACCATGAATTTGTTGTATTGTTATTATAAGACCCTATTAGGAGCTCTCTAATAATGTGTGCTTTGTCTGTTTATTGGATACGTGTATAATATCTCAAAATTCACATGTTTAAAAATGTGGGTGCAATATTTTTTGTAGTACAACCGTATGATTTGATAATTACATTCCACCAAAAAATGATTAAGTAACTTTACAGTAAAAATTTGTTCTTACTGGTAGTTTTGACGAATTCCGGAAATACACTGATTTGGTAAGAATCATCCCTGAGCGTTCAGAACTATTGGAACCAACTTCAGTATGGTGATTGATCATGGAGCTCTAGAACAACGTCCTTAAAGTCGTGTGCTGCTGTTACGGAAAAACGGGAACTGGCAGAACTGACACTGGGAATGAAGCTTAAATCAAATCATTGTGTCAATTCATGAGAGAATTACCTATATAATTATCAATGTCATTACGTTGGCTTATGCAGAAGTAGTCTTTAGTTTTGAGATAAGACATTGATAAGTTTATAATGTCCGGATTCATCTTTGTTTTGAGTTGTTCCAAGTGGTTACTCATTTATTTTTAAGTTGTTGTTAAGTTAATAGAGATATGCTCTGAACTTGGCGTTTTATAACAAGTTGGGGTCAATTACTCAAATCTTAAAATATCCAGGGTTTGTTGAGAAGTAATTTTTATTGTATTACTTTGATTCAGCATTAGGGCCCTTGTTAAATTTCATAATGCACCGTATTGTTAACTAGGTTTTACAATAAAAGTTGGACTTTAACAAATCAACCATAATCTTTAGCAAAAAAAGTAAGAATAAAAAAATAAATATAAAAAATCAGAAAGAAACTAGTTTGCATACAAGTTCGCCAACACGGGAGAAATTTTCATGTTATGGTTACGATGTTCGCCATCGTATTAAGCCAGATTGGTTACTACCAAATCATGTTATTATACCTCGAGGATTGTTTACAGTTCATTAATAACTTTGCTTGTAGCTCAACTACTTTTATTTTCGAAGCGGTTTTGACAGCGTAATATTTTAACATGAATTTATATCTTTCCAACCACTGGCAAATGAGTTTTGTACGATGAAAAATGGCAAAGATATAGGTCGGTAGCAACGATTTGGTTGTAAGCAAGAATCATCAGAAAGAATGTAACTTTTTTTTAATAATGCTTTTCTGTTTTGTTTTCGATTTTTCAGTTTATGTGATAAAGTAAAGACGTAGAAATGTCAGAAAACAAACACCTTGCACCTAAACAGTGATGAGAGCGTTGAATACGTTTCTTACATCCATTTCAAATTTTAGCTCCATAGGTTGAATAGCAAAGAAATCAACTCGGGAGATCGGAAGGCAGCTGTAACACTAGCCTTCTTGTATATGTCATTGTCGGTGCCATTGTTTTGTGTCGTTGTTAGTTTAAAATTTTCAAGAAGGTCGCTGTAAAAACATACACTACGTATAAAAAATTGAACAATACCTAAAATTGCAAGACAAAACACTAATGGTTCTCATTTTCTTAATAATTTTAATGGGTAGTATCTCTAATTATACTGTCTGTATTTACATAACTTACACATTGCGGTTGAAAACAGCTATTTAACCAACATAGTGCGGATACATGCAGAAGTGATGAGACCGACGTTTCTTAATTATTCATTTTGAGAATCAAACTGATTATGTGAAGCATTGGTGTTTGACTTGGTTTTAAGTCAGAGAGACAAAATTAATATTTAACAAAACAACTTTTATTAAAAAAAACGCTGTAAATTATTCCACAAAGGTTTATCATTTTTCAATTGAGTATTATCGTAGTTTTAGTTGGCTTGCGTACGTCATAAGGCCCGTCCAGACTCCTCGGCGTGTCCTACTTCGAGTTGCCACAACCTATACTTCTATAATTATATACGCATGTTTATATTTCTCGATTTGAGCTCCTATCTATTCAAATAGTTATTGCCTTAATAATATCATTATCTAAGTACGTACGAAAAGTCGAGAGGATATGTTATTAAATATGCGTAGGAAAAGCTTTAGTATTAACACACAAATATGACCTTGAAAAAAACATATTCATGCCTCGAACGAACGCCGGCGCCGTACCCACCACAAGCCGCGGCGCCGGCGCCTCCTCTCACTCCACCCCCCGCTCACCCGCCCCCCCCTCCACCAACCCGTGACCCCCTGCCAAGCGTGCCAGTTGTGCGCGCGTCGAAAAAGACACTTTTTTGCCCGTTTTTGGCCCGTAGCATCTATGCGAGTAAAGCGATCGGGATGGTTAAACGTTAGGACCAACTAGACCCCAAATGGAGTCTATGTGCGAAAGAACAGGTTTTTTAAGTCAATTCTTAGGCCTTTTATGGCCCGGACGGCGGACGGCGAACGGCGGACGGCGGACGGACATTTCAAATTTGGATTCTACGTACCTTGAAACGTAAAGTGACCAAGTTTGAGGGCGGGTTATAAAAATTGTTTGCTACACGATCACATAGGCTTATTAATGGAAATAATAAACCAATAAGAAAAAACATTCACATGTTGTTGGACATTAGAGTATAGGCCGCTATGCTCCGTGGCACTATGGCTAGCAAAGAATCCTGGCTTCCCGAACTACTTTCTTCCACCACGGTCTTCTGGTGCCTTTCTCCTCTAGTTTCCGACCCCCATTCTCTCAAAATCCTCCTCCACGTCATCTGTCCATCTTTTCCGTGGTACATACAATAAATCATGAGTCTTTGACAAAAAGTAGCACAAATGATTCATTTAACTATACTTGTTTCGGAAGTAATGTGCAAAGGATAATATTTGAAGTAATATACACAATTAATAAAATTTTATTTACATTGTATAATGTGTATATATTATACACAGTTACTTTAGAACATTATTCACTAACCTACCTATACGACTATTAACATAATATCACCATTACATATTACCTACTCAACTAATATTTACAACACTATTAAAAATGATAATATATTACACTGTATACAACTTCTACATTACATTACTTACAATTTGTTGGAATTGGTACTACTTTTAAAATAATATTACTTTATATGCATTAATATTTACAATTTACATAATTTTTTCAAAGTTGATCTTTTCTTAATAACAATAGTAATGATTTTATTTACGGCTATATCTGAATTACCTATATACAATTAGTTTAAAACATTATACACTAACCTAATATCTACATGACTATTAACTCAATATTACCTACTCAACTAATATTTACAAGACTATTTATTTATTTATTTTATTTTTTTCAAGAATTTAAGCCGCGTCTCAATCGGAAGGGTCATTAGTGGCAATCAAAAAGGGGTGTCGAAAGGACACTGCATCGGGCACGATTCTAAGGGGAGCCATGCTGACCTTCCGTCACTAAACGGATTGCCAACACGGACTCCACTGGCAGATCGGAGGGGGAGAAATAATAATAATAACCCGCAAAACGAGGCATCGCTGCACTCTGCCTCAAGGGATACAGCGATGACCGCTTTGTAACCCCTACAGCGGATAAAAATACCCCGTAATAAAAACTAAACTACGACTAGATGATCCTTACAAATACAAAATATTATCGATAAATATATAATAATAAATACTATACATCTTGGTTAAATAAAGGTATGACTAGATGTACATAAATAAATAAATATATCACAGATCAGAATATCACAGTTCGTTGTAAAGCTCAGTGGCTTTCAGGTACACCAACAGGGACTGGACCTTGTCTGGTCCTGACAGAACATCCACCACTGAGGGGGTGAATGCTGGACCCTGAGGTCCATGAGGGCTGGGCAATCCTCCAAAAAGTGGTGGATAGACAAATCAACCCCACATCTCCCTTACAAGACTATTGACAATGATAATATATTACAGTTACGTTATTTACAATTGTTCGAATACTATTAAATGTACATTTAATTGTACATTAAATTTACAATTTATATAATTTTTTCATGGTTGATATATTTCTAGAATCAGGGTCGTTAAGTTTTCTATTGAGAGATCTCATCTCCCCATAGATTCTTGTCTTTATGAACATATTTTGCAATATAGTTTCGGCTTGCTGACTACACAAGTTGAACGAAATATCAAGCAAGTTATAACTTGTTTCAATAATGTAATGTCAGGAACACACAATATACACTGCGAACAACTATGCTTTATTCATCACTTGTTTACAAACTGAATTACACATGAAAAACATAACCTGCTCATCATAAACTCTACTTGCATCAAGAAGTTATGCAACATGGAACAATATCCTACATATCTCCCCCCTCAATTTTTTGAATAACAAAAAAATAAGAAAAAACTCACTGAACAAGAACTGAAAAAAAAGCAAAATAAGATCTATGTACGTAGTTCACACTTCCTCAATCAACCTATGTACGGGTTTCTTCATCCGAGCAGGACGTTGGTTGTTCAAGTGTTCCTCCTGAATAGCAGGAGAAGGCTGATCAGACGAAGAAACAGCATCATCAACTTTGTCTGATGAATCTGAGTCTGAGTGTTGAGTGTTTACAGAATTGGTAGGGTCATCACTTTCAACAATGCTTACAGCTTCATTATTGGCACCTGAGGGAATGTCTGCATGCCCATCCAATTGACCAGTAGGGTCACGCATTCTCAACTGATCCAGATGGCGAATCCAATTTAAGTTCAGCGATGGCACATAAACTCTACGACGTCGAGGCCCCAAATGTTGGACCACAGTTGCAGCCAACCACTTAGCACCTCCACAAAAATTGAGTGCCCAAACTGGGCTACCCAGTTCAAAATCTGCGTCTGTTACGGCAGTACCTCTATAGTTCTTTATCTGCGCCGTTTGAGATTGTTCCACCTTCGCCGAAGTTTTAGGAGGTCTAAGCAGATCCAACCGAGATCTCAAATGCCTACCCATCAAAGCATGGGCTAGAGAGACCCCCGTAGAACAGTGAGGAGTGTTTCTGTAATCTAGAAGAAAACGGTTGAGAGTAACATTGAAATCCGATGTTGATGAATCAGCCAGTGCACACTTCAAACTTCTCTTGACACTCCTAACAGCATTCTCAGCAGCACCATTCGATTTAGGATTAAATGGTGCTCCATGTTTTAAAGTAATACCATTGTGCTGCATGAATTTTTTAAATTCGTCTGAACTGAAGGACGAATCTGCAGGAGTCTATACATTGGACTAAGAGTTTTGGCCAAACTTGGAATAAACTTAGCTAAAAAGTTTATAAATCCCAAAAAACTTTGTAACTCCTTCACATTATTGGGTTTTGGTGCCTCTACAACTGCACGAACTTTTGAATCTGTGGTGTGAATACCCTGCGCGTCAATGCGGCAACCAAGATATTCTAAGGAATCCTTTCCTACTTCACATTTTGTTGTGGACACTGTAAGGCCAAACATTTTCATTTTTTCTAAAAATTTATACAAACGCTGTTCAAGTTCTTCCTTTGTAGTTCCTCCAATCAAAACGTCATCCAATAGTGCCACCACCCCCTCCATGCCATTGGTCAATGAATCAATGATCTTCTGAAATTTACTCGGAGCACATGCTACCCCAAATGGAAGACGAGAATATTGAAATAAGCCTTTATTCGTAGTTATAGTCAGAAGATCACGTGAGGACTCCTCCACTTCACACTGCTGGAATGCACTAGAAAAATCCAGTTTCGCAAAATGCTTGCACCCCTGCATGTGTTGAAACAAATCCTCTGGTCTGGGCAAAGGGTGTTGATCTATTTTTAACTGAGGGTTTAGTGTGAGCTTATAATCTCCACAAATTCGGACAGAACCATCTTTTTTTAAAACGGGTACAATGGGTGAACCCCAGGGACTGAAATCCACTGGTATGAGGATACCTTCAGCTACAAGACGATCAATTTCCTTATTAACAGCAGCTTGCAAGGCAAAAGGAACTCGTCTAGCTTTGATAAATTTAGGCTTTGCATCTTCAATCAAATCAAGTTTGACCTTGCCTTGGTTAAATTTTCCGAGTGTATCACTAAAAACCTCTGGAAACTTTGCCATTGCCTCCTGTAGCATATTTGATGAATCACAAAAATAAACTGGGCTAAGCAACTTCGAATCAGCTCCTACAATTCGAAAACCCAACTTGTCAAACCAAGAGCGCCCAAGCAAGGGGGGCCCTGTAGAGTCCACTACATAAAATTGAAGGTTATCATATCGGACTCCATTGTGTTCCACGTCAACAAAAACCATTCCTACAGGTTTTGCCTGTTCATCAAAATAGGAAACAAATGTCTTATTAGTTGGTAACACAACTGCCTTAACAAATGTTTTGTCAAAAATACGCAGCGGTACTATGGTACTTAAACAACCAGTGTCAATTTGAAATCTGATTTCAGGCCCTTGAACAACCTTCAAACTTACATGGTAACCAGATTCTGTGTCCTCAAAACCCTCAATACGATACATGGATTCAAAATCATCTGATAAGTCTTTGACAAAATGAGCTTTCTCGTCTGAACTAGTGCGATTCTTCGGAGACTGGTCAGTCTTACCTTGAATCATTTTCATTTCAGACGACTGATTCTTATCCATTTTATTTGGACAAACTTTGGCTAAGTGGCCCTTACAAAGACATATTTTACACGTGAAATTTTTAAATTTACATAAATCAGCATCATGATTCCAACCACAAACAGGACATCTCTTCCCTTCTCGAGCAGACATCTGTTTGCGTCCCATAAATGAATGTGTTGCGCCCCTAGAACGAATATGTTCGACAGGCTCCGCTTTTACTTGCACACTATTCCCAAGATTGTAATGGTTACAACTAGCATCTTTTGCAGAAGCTAACGTCAAAGCTTTATCCATCGTTAATGTACTTGCCTCCTCTTCAAACAACCTATCCCGAATCGGCCCTTTACCAATGCCTAAAACGAATCTGTCTACTAACATTCGGTCCAGATAGGCATCAAACTTGCAATCTTGGGCTAAATCTCGCACTCTAGCCGCCCACTCATTGAGTCCTTCCGTCGACTCTCTTTCAGCATTATAAAACTTGAATCGATTTGCAAAGATGGACTTAGTAGGGGAGAAATGAGTATCAAATAATGTCACAAGATCCGCATAACTTATAGTATCAGGTAACCTGGGAACTGACAGACTAGTCAACAACTTGTAAGCTTTTTCGTCGAGAGCATTAAGAAAAGCATCTCGTTTTAGTTCCTCATCTACAAAAAAATGTCTATTCATTTTGAAGAAACTGTCCATACGTGGCTTATAAATGGACCAATTATTTTCAAGAGAAAACTCACGCAGTCTGCCTACAATAGCCATGCCAACGTTATCTTCCATGTTGACGGGTACAAACGACCGAACTCTATCACGTAGATTCATACGATAACTTCACAGAACAAATCTAACAAATCCTCGTCGCCAATATGTAATGTCAGGAACACACAATATACACTGCGAACAACTATGCTTTATTCATCACTTGTTTACAAACTGAATTACACATGAAAAACATAACCTGCTCATCATAAACTCTACTTGCATCAAGAAGTTATGCAACATGGAACAATATCCTACAAATAATTTGCCCTATCCCGGTCCTGTGAGCCACAACGCATATGCAAGAAATCTCTTGAAGAAAATACCTTCCATTTTCTGGAAAACGCCAAATGCTTGTTCAGATGGGACATACAAATTCCCAAACTCTTTACTTATAGCTTTAAAGTAGGTAAAGAGTTGATGATTGTGTACCATGACTCTTTCGTCCAACTGAACAAGCAGTTGACGTTTGCAAATGTCACAATTATGCGTTTTAAAAAATTTCATGATAATAAACCCAGAACAATAGTGGAAAGCACATTTTTCAACAGACCCTAACGGTATTGCCTCATTGTCATCAAAGCATACTTCCTCCTGATTCTCACAGGAACTATCGGATTTTGAATGACATTTTAACTTGCTTAGACGAACCAAAGCACGCTCCAACTTCTCCTCGTAGCTGGTTGACCTTGGAAGCTTAGACACAGTTGTTCATTTATCAATAAGAAAACGATAGCTACCTATTTTACAATTTTTAATTTGATATTTTGAATTTAATTTTCGTCTCCGTGAAGAAGCCCGAATTCCTGGGAAGAAACGTTTAAATTAAAAAACGAATTTAAAGACAAAGGCCTTTATTGTAAAGTACAGGATGTCTATAAAAGAACTCCGGGGTTTTAAGACAAAATATTTTAATAAAGTAAAAAACGTACATACATGTTTTATACATGATTAGAAAGCTTACATTTTCAAGATTTTTTAACAACTTAGTAAAGTTCAATGTGAGCTCCGTTAGTGGCACGGCACACGTCGAAACGGTATTCTACCTCTTCCCATGTCCTGGCGAGCATGTCTGGGGGAACGGACGCCACGCAATTCACTATTCGTTCCCTGAGATGGATAACATCTCGAATTTTCTCTGCATACACAAGATTCTTGATATGCCCCCAGAAGAAAAAGTCCAACGGAGTCATATCAGGGCTCCTTGGTGGCCATGGAATAGGTCCTTCCCTTCCAATCCACCTGTTACCGAAACGAGCGTCCAGTGACTCACGCACACGCAAACTGAAGTGTGGCGGCGCCCCATCTTGTTGGAAGTAAACTAAACCTTTCTCCGCCTCAATGTCATGCAACTGAGGATAAACATACTCCTCTAACATGTCACAATAGACATCACCATTGATAGTCCTTTCGGCAAAAATGAAGGGACCTATGACTCTGTCATGCATAAGAGCACACCAAACATTCAGTTTGGGCGTGTCACGTTCGTACTCAATAAACTCATGGGGCGGCTGTGAACCCCAAATTCTGCAATTATGCCTGTTTACAGTTCCGTTCACATGAAAAGTAGCTTCATCACTAAAAACCACACTTTTTAAAAAATCATTATCTTCATTAATTTTATTCAGCATGGAAACAGAAAAGTCGAATCTCTTAACCTTGTCTGCCGGTTTGATATGGTGTAAAAGTTGAATCTTGTAGGCAGTTAAACGAAGTCTTTTATGAATTACCTTATGGACTGTTGATCTTGGTAACCCCAATTCCAGACTGCGTCTTGTTAATGATTTCTTAGGGCTTCGAGTGCATGAAGCTCGGATTCTGTCAACCTTCTCTTGAGACACACGCGGCCTACCCGGCGACTTTTGCTTCAAAACACTTCCTGTTTCCTTGAACGCACTTAACCACTGACGAATTGTTTTGTCTGTAGGCGGGTCAACACCATAGCTACGTCGAAAGTTTCTGTGTACAGTAACAACAGAATTAGTTTCTATGAGCCAAATAACACACTGAGCCTTTTGTTGAGGCGTCGCCATAGCGCGGCAGTCCAGACGACACTGACTGCCTGCCGCTAGGGTTGGGCGATAGTCGATAGTTACTATCGATATATCGATAGGTCATGCCTATCGATGGTCACTATCGATAGTGTCCACTATCGATGAATCTTTATTACCCTCTAGTTTGAAATTCTCGGAATTATTACCTAATGTATAATGATACCTAATGTATATTAGATTTCGTTAAATAATAATGACAGGTCTTCTGTGTGGAAGAGGTGTTAGGAAATAACTTTGCGTCACTAGCGATCATAACGGGGAATCATTTCACTATATGTCTATGGTATAGATTGAGCCAAAGGAAAGCAGAAATGCTAGTTTTTCTTTCGGGAAATATGTGGCTCAAGGAGCACAGTTGAATCTTAAAATTAACTATTTCGTTATTTTTATTTTCTGAAGATTTAATTTGTTAATTGTCATTGTAAACATGTAAATTGTAAATACTTTTTTAAAATTCAAATAAATTAGTTTTTTCTCATCTTACAATCTTATAATTTATTAAATAATTAATTAATTATTTAAATTAAAGTGAATTGCAACTAATTAATTAAATTAGTTGAAATTCTTTACTGAATAGGTCTGGAAAAAAAAAGAAGCAGCTATCGAAAACTATCGATAGCATTCGATAGTTTTTAACCTATAGTATCGGCCTACGGATAGTGCTAACTATCGACTATCGCCCAACCCTACCTGCCGCAGCCGCTACGTAATTTCAAGGTCAACGCTCCGCAGCGCTGCCAACTGTTGAGAGAAACATTCCCAATTGGTATGAGTAAAACTCTTTGAGCTGCTTGTTTCAAAGGAATTGATCAAATTTTGCTATCTTTTATAGTTTAAAAAATATTAATTTTTTAAACCCCGGAGTTCTTTTATAGACACCCTGTATCAACATGGATAACGGACCATGGTACAGTCCCCTTAGGAATTGGGTGTAGACTTATCTGTTGCCTTCCTGATTGGGTTTTAGCTACCTTACATGTCAAACAATTCGCACAAAATTTCCTAACATATTTGGTCATACCTTCGAACCAATAGAAATCAGCTACTTTCTCCAACGTTTTTTCAGCACCTAAATGCATTATTGATTCATGGACATTTTGGATTACAGCATAACGGTGAACTTTAGGGATTATAGGTAAGGTACGGGTTTTATGACACCTTTGAATCGTTCTACATAGAACTCCAGAACGCAACTCGTAGGTATGTCTAATTGACTCAGGTAGTTCATTATTTCTACATTTAACAGCTAATTCAGCTAGTTCACTATCGGATTGTTGAGACAATAACAACCAATCATTACTCAAGGTGCTCAAATTAATGGATTTTTCCTTATTCAATCGAGCCTCATGAGAAGTTACAATAGATAAGACATTACTTTCACATATTTGAGGTGAATTTTCAATTACACTAGAGAGCATTGAGGGATTGCCATCACCGTCCAAAGGGTGACGAGATAAGTAATCTGCATGCTGCATGCGACCAGCAGGACGATATTGGATTTTAAAATCAAATGCCTGCATGAGCGACCACCATCGATGGACGCGAGTATTCAAGTTTTGTTTAAAAAAAGTCATGCAGCATGACCATATGAGCGAATTTTCAACGCTTTTCTATAATTTTCGGTTCTTATTTTTATTACAGAGAGTTTGGAGGTGAATTGGAGTTTGCAGGTGAATTATCGGTATAATTCTAGGTGGTTAGCTTTTTTTCAATACCTACATTTCCAATAATGATTCTTTGTAATCGACAGAGAAAAACAATTTTTGAACCTCCTCAATTTCTTTGTTCACGTTTTGAAATGTGTTGATTAAAAAAAATATATAAAAAAATAAATAAAATATATAAGAGACATTGCTGTAAGTTGAATAACAATGAATATCAGCAGTAACCATATAGATGTTCGCGAGTGTTTGGTAACCTTAAGTAAGTACAGAATAGTGATGGAATGTTATTGTACCAACATAGTTAAAACGTTATATATTAGATTTGAATAGAATATTAGGTAAGAATATATGAGAGAATGGAACAGGTAGTTGGTACACAAATCTGATCAATCGATAAAATAATAATACGGATTTATTCACTAACCTTTGAAAAAGATTGTCAGGACATGAATTTAAATAATTGGGTATTCATTGTGGAGCTTGCATTTCCGGGGATTGCGAAAATTTGCAGATGAAGCGGCTACATTAATTATATTTTCTTCTATTTTTTTCTTTCAACCTGCAACTTGTGTGGGTAATCGGAATAGAAAGTCACCTGTTAGAACATGCAACTTTCCATTCCACGTTATGGCACTAGATGTAAACAGGACGAACTGCAGAGCAATTCAGATGGCCGCGATCTGTGAATTATTCATTCATTAACAAAGGAAAAGGTGATTTGTTTACATCATCGCGCCAAGGACGTATTGCAAAGGGTGTCGTTTCCCCATATATTTTTTTACCCTGGGTTCACCGCCCCCTTGCCCAATGAGTGTCCTGCTCCAAAATACCTTATTTTTCAACGTTTAAAACGAAAGTTTAAATATAATTACATATTTGCAATAAAAAAAAGTGTTGATTAATTAATATATTAATTATTTTAACTTATTAGGAATGGGAAGTGATAGGATATTTGGGAGAGGATGGTCAGTAGCATGGATGCAGTCCTATGAGGGTACTAACCCACCAGTTTCTAAGCCAATCTTATCAATGTATTATATTGAAATAATTTTGTGGTTTATTCCATAAAATTAAAGGATAGGAACCATTTCAGTATCGAAAGAGAATGAACGTGCCATTAATTAATTGGGGCATTTAGAAGCTGGCGGGTTCACCTGAAAAGAATATTTAAGAAATAACAAATGCAAATAGAACCGTGAAACGAAATATTACTGAACGGGATTATTAGGCTATTCAATAGGTAAGTAAGAAAAAAATTAAAAAATATTATTAGATGGAACCTAGTATTAAAATTTTTCTGTTTTTATTATTATTAGGTAGTTGTTTTTAAGTTTATTTATTTATTATTATTTATTTTTTGTGTTTATGTGTGTTATAAGTAATCCATTTTACTTATTTTTCAATTAAGTGAACTTGTTAATTCAAACGGAATCAATCTTTGCTCCTTGATAATTCGCAAGAAATGCCGGCGCATTGCTGTAGTTTGCAGTTTTCCTGATGGTGTTACGGCATCGAGCTTATATTCCACATTTGAAGGGTTTAAACCAAGAGAAAGAGACACAGCGTTTGCAGCTGAAAAGACACCGCAAGAATTAAAGTCCGGTTGTTTCTGGCATTTTTCAAAAATAATGTCTTTTTTCGAGAGGTTTGGGTATCTTTTATTGATTAAAATATTTTCCTCTCTTGACAAGCGAAGTGGTTCATTCAAAGTGTCGTAAATTTTCAGTTGGTTTCCATTGTAGAATGCACAACGCCAGTGATGACTGACTGACTGACTGACTTCATAGGGCTTCCGTAGAAAGAAATCTCAGGCCTGATGGCTTATATTTCCCCAAAAGGGCCCCTTAGGAAATTGGGGATTCTACGGCTGCGCTATGTCCCTAAATTTGTTGCTCATTTCAACAAACTTCTTAATCTGCTTCCAATCGAGGTCTCTAAGTGAGGCCCTTTCGATTGTGTTGTGTCCTAGGGCTTCTTGCCTAGATCTCCAAAATCTGTCACAGTCGCACAAAAAGTGCTCTGCTGTGTCTTCTCCTCTTCCACACTCACAGAGTGGTGAGGAGACCTTAGACATGATGAAGAGGGTCCTCTTAAAGCTGAAGTGCCCTGTGAGGACCCCTATCAGCTTCCTCATCTGTTTTCTAGGCAGTGTTATAATCCAGTCTGATCTACTTTTTACGTAGCCAGATATACACATCCTAGATTGTCTATATCTACTGTTCTCTTTTCTCCATAACTCATTTAGATCTCTGTTGGCCCAGGTGTTTGCCTTTGCTTTGCACGCATTGCGTGTTATACCTAAGGCTGGGGTCGGTCCGTAATAATTTCTATCCGACCCCTGCCTAGCCAACCGGTCTACTTCTTCATTTTCTATGTGACCTTCGTGACCTGGCACCCAGTTTACATATACTTTGTTATCCAACTGGGCGCCTAGTTTGGTCAGTTTATCTTTGGCCTCTTTAATCATTGTTGAGGTAGTAACCGGGCTCATCAGCGCTTTGATGCATGCCTGGCTATCTGTATGTATGACTATTTGTCTACTTCTTGTATTGTTCTCTATTAAGCTGTCAACGCACCCGATAATGGCATATAGCTCACTCTGGAACACAGTGGTGTGTGCATCCAGGGTGAAGCACTCAGCTATATCCAAATCAGGTATGTATACTCCAGCGCCTGTTCTTGCCATGCCTTCGGATTCGACTCTGGAGCCGTCCGTGAAGCATGACAGACGAATTCTTTGAGTTCTAGGGACTATCCTGTCCCAGTTTTCTCTGTTGCCTATGACGTACTTGGTGGGATCCTTCCATAGGTAGGTTTTCCCAAGCTCGTCATGTGGCATTTTCATCTCTGGAATAAACCCTAGTGTAGCTGGTGCTATAAGGGTATGACTAGATTGTCTATTATGAGTTAGTGTGAGGTAATTATGTTTCCACTCACCCGTTCTCATAAGCCTAATGGTAGTATGCATTGACTGTACCATTGCTATTGTATTTATGGGTGCAAGACCCAAAATTATCTGCAGGCTTCTAGTAGGAGTGGTCCGGAAGGCACCCGTCACTAGCATACAGATAACTCTGTCCAGTTTGTTCAGGATGCTACCCCCCTTAATTCCGGGCCACCACACTAGTACCCCGAAAAGTAATCTCGGCAGTATAATAGCCCTGTTTATCCATAACATTACTTTTGGAGTGAATCCCCATGTCTTACCCACAGCCCTACGTACACAGAAGAGGCTGTTGAGGGCTTTCCTGTATTTCCACTCAATGTGTGGTTTCCATGTTAGTTTTCTATCTAGAATGACTCCTAGATACTTAGTTTGTTCTTTTATTGTAAGATTCTGACCCATGTAGACTAATTGTCCAATGTGTGGGTTTCTTCTTTTCCTAGTGAACATGACGAGGTCTATTTTATTGGGGTTGATAAACAGTCCCTTGTCCGTACACCATGTCTCAATAATGGCTAGAGCTTGATTAACTCTATTCTTTATTTCTACGGGATCATTACCCTCTATGAGCACTACTCCATCATCAGCAAAGAACTGAGTATGGAGCCCCGTGTCTGATAACGCACGCAAGAGCTCATCAACGACAAGGCACCATAGGAGCGGTGAAATCGCACCCCCCTGCGGCGTGCCTCTACTTACAGTATATTTCACTGTGGTGTTGCCTAAAGAGCTTGTGATCTTTCTTTGTGAGAGATAGTTTCTGCACCATTGTGCAATTTGTGTCTCCACTCCTCTGTCGAGTAACGCCTTTACTATTGCATCCCATGAGAGATTATCAAAGGCTCCCCCGATGTCAAAAAATAGTCCTGTAGCGCATCCCTTCTTGAATGCGTTGTTTTCTATCCTTCCCACAAGGTTATGTAGCGCTCCGTCTACAGATTTACCCTTATTGATTGGAATGTAGTGGGGACACAGAGAGTTTAGTGTCCCTAATATATCTATCAATTAGTTTTTCTAAGATCTTAATCAGAACAGAGCACAGACTTATAGGTCTGAGTGACTTCGGATCTGTGTAGTCCATTCTGCTGGGTTTGGGTAGATATAGTACCCTAATCTCGCTTAATATCCTAGGAATAAGATTCCATCTCAGCATACCCTTGAAAAGTAAAATGAGGTGATTCTTTAGTTCTACAAATGCTTTCTGAAGACAGGCAGCATATATCCCATCAATGCCACACGCTTTGTATGGCTTCATGGAGTACACTGCCCATCTGAGTTTCTCCTCGTTGATGACAGTACTTAACGTATCGTCATCTAGTTCTCCTGTCAGAGATGTGTTTGTAACCTCGACATCGTGGTGGGATATCTCTGCGGATCCCGGAAAGTGCGTGGACGCCAGGAGATTTAGTGTCTCCCTCTCACCGTTCATCCTCGCCCCCCCCGGACCCACAAGTAATCCAAGCCTGGGTGTGGTATCACCCTGAATCACTTTAAATATCCTTGCTGTCGCCTCTGTGGATTCGATTTCTCCACAGAAGTTCCTCCAGCTACTCCGCTGTTTTTGGTTCAACAGAGTGCGGTATTCGCTTCTGCATTGTCTATATAACTCCTTATCTGAGTCTGTCTTAGTTCTCTCAGATCTCCTCTGTAGTCTGCGGCACCTTGTCCTCAGGTTTTTCAACTCTAAACACCAATATGGTTTATTCTTAGATCTGACCACCTTTGCTGGACAAGCAAAATTGAAGGCGTTGTTCATGCATGTGATCAGTTTTTGTGTGTTATCGTCTATCATATTTGAGTTACCCCAGTCTGGATTAAAGTTCTGTAATTCGGTTTTGAGCCTATCTGTATACCCCTCCCAATCCGCCCTTCTCGGGTTTTGGACTTTGATTGGGGTTGGTTTAATTGTTCTCATTGTGAAGGTAATTGCCCTGTGATCTGACTGTATGACATGTGGCATGACCTTCCAATCTACTAATTGTTCCTGTAAATCTCTACTACAAAGTGTGATATCTATACACGATTCCCCGTTTCCCGACAAGAAAGTAGGTGTATTACTATTATTGCACAATGACAAGTTATGTCTAGAAATAAATTCAATTAATTCATTACCTCTAGCGTCGTTGTGTCTGTCACCCCACATAGTAGAGTGAGCATTGCTATCTAGGCCTAACGTCCAGCTGTAACCATGTTGGCTGTTCCATTCGGCCAGTTCTTCAAGTCCAGACGTCATCCCCTCCACGGCTGCATCCTTGGGGAGATAGCAGGAGGTGATTACCAGCCTCCTGGTCTGTCCATTTCTAAGTCTCAGTTGCACCATGGCTGAGGTTATATCTGCATTGTTTCCCCAGGTTAGGGGGGTGGCCCCCCCATTTCCTGTGAATCAGTAAACAAGTTCTGGGTTTATCTAATGTATCTGCATAGAACAGGTCAAATTCTTTTAATTTAAGTCCCACAATCTTATTTTTATAAATGTGGGGTTCTTGAATTATAGCTATATCAATTTTATGTTTACCTATATAATGGACGAGGTCGTCCGTCCCAACCTTAGAATGTTGGGCATTTAATTGGATAAACCTAGCCATTTATAACTTTTACTAAACATAAGTATAATCTTCCCCAGGATTCGTGACGAGAAAAAAAAAAAAAAAAAAAAAAAAAAAAAAAAAAAAAAAATCCGCCATCAAACCCTTGGTATCTCTCCCCTCCCTCTATCCCTTCCTCCGCCTCAGCACACTTGAAGGTATTCAAGGGGACTTGGGTATTTCCATATTGGTATGGATATCACCCGGAGGTTCTAACGGTTCATCTGGAATCGTCACTAGGGTTCCCTCCGAGTCAGTGGAGACATTTATACCCTCCACTTCCTCGAAGGCCCCCACCTCCATGTCCATGACCGATTTTTTCGGTGTCTGTAGGAGTTCCATTTCGTCTGAGGGCGACCTACTCCTCTTTGGGGTGGAGGAACCAGACATAACGCCTTCCATTTCCCCTTCAACCCCCAAATCAGGCATGTCCACGCTCATCCTTCTAGGGGTGGAGGTTCCAGATGCGGAACCTACCGTACTCCCCTCCTTTCTCGAATTTCTCTGACTTCTCTCCTTTATTTCCGAGGTTAAGGGTCCGGGTTGCGGTCCCTTAGCACCTCCTTCTCCTCCTAGTACGGGGAAGTCAGTGTCCATCTCAAAGATGGGCACATCTTGTTCCTGATGTGATTGAGGTTCATCCACATCAAGAGTGCCTAACGCCACAGTGACATCCTCTACTTCGTCAGCAGGGGGTATCACTGTGTGGAATCTATATTGTGTGCACTCGAAGCCAAGTTCATCTAGTTCTTTAACGAGCAAAGCTTCTTCGCGCGGGACCTCTGCAGCTAGGTATGTAACCCCAAGCTCTGGGTTTGGATACCACGCTGTAATCTTCCATTTGTCAAAGTCTAATCCCTTGTAAAGGTTATTGAATTTTAGGTTATCTAAGGCCTCTTCTTTAGATGTGACCGTAGTCACGACAGTGGCAGAGACCTTAGCAGGTATAGGGATATCTGAGAGGCTTATTGCCTCCCACTCCTTAGCTCGCCAGAACTCAGCCAGGTTATGCTTGACGAATTCAGCCGTGAATTCGTTTCTGGCCGAGACTACGAACCACTTTCTATCGTGCTTCGCAGCCAGTCCCGAGTTTATAAACTCGTAGCTGCTCGGTGGTAGTTCTTTCCATTTGGATAGAATCTTGATGCCCTCACGAATTATAATTCGTCTGGCTTCAGTCTTTTCTTCCTCACTGAACCGGCTGCCATCCAGTTTTCTTATGATTATGCACTGGTTGTTCGGCACCTTAGTGTGCCTTAGGGAGGGCCTGATCCTCTTAACCGCGCTGGGCTCACCCCATCCCGCTCCCGGATTAGGGCGTTTGCCCCCCGCGAGCTGGGCAGGGGGCCCACGTGAACCACCCGCCTGGCTCGTGCTCCCCGATGGGGTGCCCGAGGTGCCAGCCGAGCCCATCACTGACGCGAGTCTCTCCTGTGCGAGAGTAAGGCTGCGTTTCTTCAGCCTATACTTCTCTTTCTTTCTTTGTCTCCTATCTTTTACGAAAGGAGCCTCGTTCTCACTGGTTCCTGCCCCCGCAGGCATGGAGGGGCCTCCTGTCCTGGCAGAGGTACTCACCGTATCTGTATTTGCGACAGTTTGTGCCGCATTTTCACTCGTTTTTGGCTGTGCGCCTCCCTTCGTCGACCCCATGGGCCGCGCAGCCGGCGCGGTGTGAGATTGAGCCCCCGTAAGGGCCTTGTCCCCCGCCCCCGCGCCCCGCCCCCGCGCCCCGCCCCCGCGCCGCCCCCGGGCCATCCCTTTTGATAGGCGCCGCGGCCCGGACCGCCGACCCCGCGCAGAGCTGAGCCCCCGAAAGGGCCGCGCCCCCCGCGCCGCCGGCGGCACCCCCCCGCGCCGCCGGCGGCACCGCCCCGCGCCGCCCCCTGATTGCCCCCTCTGGTCGACGCCACGGGGCGAGCGGCCGGGACGGGGTTTGGTTGAGCCCCCGAAAGGGCCTTGCCCCCCACGCCACCGACCGCACCGCCCCGCACCCCCGAACCAGAGTTCGTTCTCTGTAACTCGGGTCTCCTTACGGGTGCGGATCCCGGGTTAGGAGCTTTCGCCCCCAAACTACCGGGTTCCCCACCTTTGGGGATTCCCGATTTGCTTCCCCCTGATCCAGGTCGCACGTCCTTAGACATAGTCCTCGGACTGCTACACAGGTTACAGGTAAAGATATCTGATTAGGTACGTAGGCTAAGTTCAATGAGACAAAAGCTGTACGCACCTGAATTATCTCTAGCTTTGAGAAAAGCTGTTGAAAAATGTGTTTGTAACTTCGCAGACGGCCTAACGCGAACGTAGACCGCAGCTAAAAACACGAAACTCGCACTTTTCACGTAAAAAAGTCGCAAAATGCACGGTTGTGAAAAAACGTGGAACTTGACGAGAACAAAATGGCGGTTCTAGTCACTCCCGTAACAACGAGCACAGCAAAATGGGACGAACAAAATGTCCGACCCACACTCCACGGCTGCCACCCGTAGAATTCAACGCCAGTGATTTGTCGAGGAAAGTCCTCCTAATATGATAATGTCTTTATCGTTTATTGCCGGTGTCACAAAGTAAGGGCATTGAATCATTAGCGTATCAAGAGTGCCAAAATCAGTGGTATTTCTAATTATTTTTAACAGTTCATCCAGTGCTCGATCGTAGATCCAAGAATCGTTTGGTAGAATATTATCTTCTATTTCTTTTAATACAGGGTGTCTCAACTTAAGTAGGCAAGACTTCAGGGATCAATTCTACAAGTAATTTGCAACAAAAAGTGTCTCATAAAGTGTTATTTTTTAGAGGCTTCGTTTTCGAGTTATTGACGATCTAAGATTTTTTTCGTGTTTTCGACCTTATCTCCTAAAAATGGATGTGACCCCATCATTCTTTGAGTATTCTTAAACCTGAGGATACCGTTGGAAAGAACGTTAAATTTCCTATCTTTTTGATGCCAAATCATAATTATTCAAGAGAGTTAAGATACCGAAAAAAGAGGTCAAAGTACAAACTTTGTGAAATTCTAAAAATTTGGGTTTTTTCAATCTGATTCCTCCCTCCATAAAAAAAATGAACAGTCGTTTGCAAGTACATTAAAAACTTTAAAATCTTATCAGCTTTCTAACGGTATAGCCAAAAAATTGATAAAAGTAACAACAAGGAGAAAAAACGGCTTTTGAATGCGAAAAAACGTGGTATTTTAAACGAAAATCGATGGATTTCAGGAAAAAACGATCTCCCACAACTTTATGATTTAAATGTCAAATCCTACGTAATTTTTCACGCTGAATCGAATGGTGACACTTGCAGACCTCTATGACTAACGAATAAGGGCGAAAGTGGTTTTTAAAGGGCCCTCTCTGAGGTTCGAGGGTCAAAGGGCACATTCGCCCTTATTCGTTAGTCGTAGAGGTCTGCAAGTGTCACCATTCGATTCAGCGTGAAAAATTACGTAGGATTCGACATTTAAATCATAAAGTTGTGGGAGATCGTTTTTTCCTGAAATCCATCGATTTTCGTTAAAAATACCACGTTTTTTCGCATTCAAAAGCCGTTTTTTCTCCTTGTTGTTACTTTTATCAATTTTTTGGCTATACCGTTAGAAAGCTGATAAGATTTTAAAGTTTTTAATGTACTTGCAAACGACTGTTCATTTTTTTTATGGAGGGAGGAATCAGATTGAAAAAACCCAAATTTTTAGAATTTTACAAAGTTTGTACTTTGACCTCTTTTTTCGGTATTTTAACTCTCTTGAATAATTATGATTTGGCATCAAAAAGATAGGAAATTTAACGTTCTTTCCAACGGTATCCTCAGGTTTGAGAATACTCAAAGAATGGTGGGGTCACAGCCATTTTTAGGAGATAATGTCGAAAACACGAAAAAAATCTTAGATCGTCAATAACTCGAAAACGAAGCCTCTAAAAAATAACACTTTAAGGGACACTTTTTGTTGCAAATTACTTGTAGAATTGATCCCTCAAGTCTTGCCTACTTAAGTTGAGACACCCTGTAGATGTTTTCTTGCAGTATGGTGCCTCTCGTTTTCATCATCACACGGTGAATCATGAATCAAAATGGGCATAGTCGTTTTTCCTTCCATTTCTCGTCTCTCATTCTCATTTAGGGAAATATTACATTTTTCATCATCCTTGTTTTCATCATTTGTCTTGCTCATCATTCGCAGTTCTCCGTTCATTGATGGTTGATTACCTTTTCCGGTCGCTTCATCGTCTTTTCCACATTTTTCATTAATACTTTTCATAGGGTGTCTGTTTTTTTCCAAACCTTCAACGCATAATATAGGTTTATGGTATGAAAAGTAGCTTTCGTAATAGGTCGCCAACACGTTAACATTGTTGCTGAAACAAAGATCGATTTGAGTGAGTAAATTAGTTGAAGGTTCGCAGGGTAGTAAATTTTGCAATCCTCTCGCTTCGAAGAAATGGTGTAATTTATGTCCTTTTTCTGGGTTTAGACTGTCTTCGTTAAAATCTCCTATGATTAAAATCGTATCTTGGGGCTTCCTAACACATGACAGTGCTTCTTCAAGCCGTGATATCAAAACTCTAGAAGGGGTTGATGGTGGTTTGTAAATGGCACAAATGAAAGTTGTTTTGGTTCTTATTACCGCTATATTACAAGCAAGTCCTTTCTTTTCCTCATTAAAATCAAATGATATTTCAAACTGATTGGCCATATCAGTCTTGCTGTATATAATCATTCCATATGCGTGTGAGCATGGTTGTTTAACATCAGAGCGATAAATAACTTTGTAACCCGGTAAATCCACTGTCTCGTGGGGTTTGAGCCATGTTTCTACAATTAAAATTAATTTGGCTGATGTAAAACAACGATCATTTTTAATATCCAAAATATGTTTTCTAAGTGATGTTACATTATGAAAAATAATTGAAAAAAGATCTGGATGGTCTTGCAAAAAATGTAATGACATGTTTACTGGTTTTTCTTTGAGTCCTTTTTCAATTTCTCTGACAACTAAATTATTTGAATCAACAGGTGCAGGTGGTTTAAATTTACCAAGTATAGTTAGTCCTCTTAAACTAGTTGATCGGCTAAAAGCAACATACATTTCATTTCTTCGCATCCCTTTCCTCAGAGTAACTGCGACTGAGTCATATGTACCTCCTTAACTTTTGTAAATAGTTATAGCTTCGGCAGGAACGACTGGAAATTGTCTTCTCATAACCATGATTGGTGAGTTTGGGCGAGGTCGAATGTTTCGATTAACTAAATCTAATGGAGTTAACATTGAATCAATTCCCAAGCGCTTCGTTGCTGCTTGAGAACCTCTTCGTGTTTCTCGTCCAACTTTTTCATCGTCAAACAGCAGCCACAAGCGGACTATTCTATTACCACATTGGCTTTCTATAAATTTTAAAATTCCAACGGCACCATTGACCAAGCCATCCGGTGTTTTTACATTAACAGTGACCATGTATCGTATGCCCACACAAAGTTGTATACATATAGGTTGGAAGCCCGTATGTGTTGGCTGTTTTCATGGATTTTTTAACGTAATCGAGAGTTGATATACGTTGCTCTTCTGATATGTTTCCTAAAACTCGGTCAATGGCCTCAAACTGTCTAATCTCACTGTTCACTTTACTCCTAAAAACTGATCTGTTGTATGTGTCTACTTCATCGTTTGTTCTAAACAGTCGAAGTGCTTTCGAATCTGGAATAACATGAGTTCTTTGACGATTTCCAAACATAAGAATCTCCTTCGGTGTTAAAATACCCATAGCCAAATTATTCAAAGCTGCAGCAAACTGTACATCATCTTTCTGTCTCATAATTTCGGTTAATTTGTAGAATTTGAACATATCCCAAAGGGGATTACCCATGAGGTTACTGTAGGGGTTTGCTTTATTGCTAGAAAAAATATAGCTTTCACCAACCGGGGCCAATTGATTAAAATCACCAAAAAGGATCACTGATTTTCCAGCAAACGGGAGATGCGATCTAAATATTTGTTTCAATCGGGTATCTACTCTTGCAAACATTTTGGTGCCAATCATGCTTACCTCATCCATAATTATTAATTTCACATCTTTCAATTTCCAAAATAGAGTATTTGAGACGCTGGAATTCAATGGAGGCATTTCGTAACTTGCTTGATTCAAAGGAAGTGCAAATATTGAGTGAAGCGTGACCCCTCTAATGTTGAATGCTGCTTTTCCAGTTGGAGCGCACAATAGTACTCGAAGAGATCCTATATTTACTCCAGCAGTTGAGTTGTAGAAGCGAACCAGTGATTGTTCAAGCGCTTCAATTAATCTCGATTTCCCTACTCCTGCACTCCCTAAAACACATTCATAAATAGGTCCAGCATTTGTTTTTAGGGTATGTAAAACGTGGTAGTGCTGTTGTTTATCGTTCAGTGATCTGACAACTTCAAGGTAACGTTCTTCAGGTAAAATGCGAGGTACAGGGACGAAATCGTCTTCAATTTTCTCATTTCCAATAACAAGCCCACCATCATAAAATACATCTCCTTCGTTAGTGCGATCTCTTAAAACTTCATAGCCATCTCCAGAGTTTGGGGGATCATGTATTTCATCTATTATCATCTTTTGAAATTCCATTTTCATCCTTATGTTCTCTTGATGCTTCATCTATAAAATCATCAGTTTCATCTTCGTTCGGAGTGGGAAAAATATATGGTTTGCGATTATGTAGAACAATGTGTTTGTTCAAATTGAATTTAGTAATATGATCCACACAGATTAGTTCACTTTCTTCGTCAACCCAAGGTAAGAATAGCATCAATTGTTCTCTATAAAATTCATCTTCGTGAGTTTCAATATTAAATCGAACGAAACGAATTATTTTAGGTTTCGTTCTCTTGGAAATGAACCCATCATTATTTTTCAATTTCAAAGTGTTAGTGCACTTTCTTTCTTCTTCATCAACTTCTGAATTGGTGTCCGATTGATCATCGTTTGTTTCAATATTGGTACACTTCGATGAAGCTATATTCTTTTTATAAGTGTACCATGCAACAAAAGCAGCTAGACAGAGGTCTATGAGACTGTCGGGGCGATTAACGTAATGATCGATGTTTGATTTGGCAAATACATTTGTCGAGCTTTTGGGAAGTTTCTGGAGTTCTGTTTTAGGTAAAAGTATACTAACTCTTTTATCTGGTGGACCAGTATTTATAAATTCTACAGACCTGGTACATTGGGAAAGAGGTAGGGGTAAAACATAATAAACTGCCTCTTGTGCTGAAAATTCACTCGAATCTAGGAATTTGTTCGCCATGAATTTTAATTTTTCTTTAATAGAAAGTTCTCCTTGAGCTATTTCTTCATTCGCTTGGCGGAGAACATTGGAAATTCCTCTTTTTGTCTTATTTATGTAGTTAAGAACATAAACAGCGACAGAATATGTATCGGTAATGAATTGTATATCCATATTAGCCTGATGAAGATTGAGAATGTCGAGGTTGTATGCATTAATTTTTATATAATTTGGATGACGTTTAAGGAAAACCGTTGGACGTTTCAACGAGCTCCGAATTGAAAGCACGTACTCGTTATTAGATAAATGCAAATGATTAAGAAATCTGTCAAAACTATTGTCATTGTGGGAACATCAACAACCTTGTAAGATCGTGAACATTAAGGCTTTATTCAGCAAAACGTAAGCTATAGAATTTGTGACAAGAATGAAAATATGTGTAAATGTAAACATGTGTTGGTCTCCAATGGATGTATGCTAATAATGAGTTCAGTTGATAATGTAGAAGTTTCCACCACATTCTCCCCCACTAGAAGATCACAATACATAATCCTTGAGGTATTCTGGAGGTTTCCTATTTCTTCTTGGCCTCCCATCTTCTACGCCACAACCCGAACTTCGTGATGAAGTGCGGGGTGAAGATGTTATGGGATCACTTAGAAGTTTAGGAGAGTATGGAGGTCCTGGATCTTCAGTAGCTTGGTCTTGCGAGGGTGGAACCATGTCTGTAACTTTAGTTGGTTGGGTACAGGTTGTATTACTTGGTGATGGAATTTCGTAGATTGAACTTTCATCCGTTTTTCCATCCAATTCAGTATTTCCACGAGGGGAAAGGTGTTTAAGAGAAACGGTAGATTCTCTCCCATCAGGGAAACGTATTAGAGCGTATTGTGGATTAGCTTCCACAAGCTCAGCTTCGTCAACAACAGGCTCATACTTGCTGCTTCTTACGTTTCGGCGAACAAATACAGGCCCAGGCTGTAGCAACCAGGTTGGGAGCGTCGTACCGTTAGGCGATCGTCGTGGATGAATAAAAAATCTCTCGTGCGGAGTGCAATTTATGGCAGTACATAGTAAGGAACGGATAGAGTGCATGACTTCAGGGAGAACTGTTTCCCACTGATTTACATTGAGACCCTTGGTTCTGAGGGAAAGGTTAATGGACCTCCAAATTATGCCATTGTACCTTTCAACTAAACCGTTTCCAGCAGGATTGTACGGTGTTGTAGTGCTAGTGGCAATGCCTCGTTCATGAAGGTAGGAGGTAACTTCTTTCGACAGGAACGAAGTTCCTCTGTCTGAATGAATATAACTAGGCATCCCGAATACAGAGAATAAGTTATTGAAGCACTGGATGACTGTCTCAGAAGTCATATCCTTGCAAGGGTATGAAAAAGGAAACCGGGAGTATTCGTCAACAATGTTTAACAAGTAACGGTTTCGAGTGCATGATGGAAGGGGTCCTTTAAAATCAATATTGAGTCTTTCAAAAGGTGATGTGGCTTTAATGAGATGTTGTTGATTGTTTTTGTGAAATTTCGGTTTAATTTCGGCGCATATTGGACAAGAATTTATCATTTTCCTAATGTCTTCGATTCCATATGGTAAGTTTTTGCTTTTGATCCAATGGTACATTCGAGTAATTCCTGGATGACATAGTGATTTATGTAGATCATAAAGTTTATTTGGGGAATGAAGAGCACCACATACACGAGAAAGCGCATCCGCCGATTGGTTTTCCTTACCAGGTCGATATTGAATATCAAAAGAGTATGGAGCTAGCTCGAGTCTCCAACGGAGGATCTTGTCATTCTTTATTTTGCTTGACAGTCGGGAGTTGAATATGTATGACAATGCCTCTTGGTCAGTCAATAATTGAAAGTGTCGACCTAGCAAAAAATGGCGCCATTTCCTCATTGATAGAACAATTGCCAATGCCTCTCTTTCAATTGCTGAATGCCTCTTTTCAGCTTCCGAAAGTGTTTTTGAAAAGAATGCTATAGGGCGTCCGTTTTGAGTAAGTGAGGCAGCAATAGCGATACCAGAAGCATCTGTCTCGACTGTTAGAGGCTGGTCATTATCAACAGTAACTAGTGAGGCTTTTGCTATGTCTTCTTTTATTTGTTTAAAGTCTTTAGCAGGTTGTGAATTTGGTTGAATTGGATAAATTTTGCAGTCCACTAAACTTCTAATTTTGTTAGAGTATTTAGGTACCCATTTTGAATAATGTGAAAATAATCCAAGTGCTCTTTTCATTGCACTGGGGTCAGACGGCAAAGGCATTTCTTTTAGTGGCTTAAGTCTATCTTCATCTGGGCGCATTGTTTTGTTAGAAATTTGGTAGCCAAGAAGAGATATAGTTTTTACAGAGAAGTTACATTTATCCATGTTCAGAGTTAAGTTATATTTTTTTGTGGCTGCGAGAAATTTTTTTTAGATTCTTATCGTGTTCATCCTGACCCCGCCCACAAATCGTCACGTCGTCTAGGTATGCGTATACTCCAGACAGGTTTTCTGATCTAATAATTCGGTCGATTGTCTTTTGGAAACATGACACACCATTAGTAACACCGAAAGGAATCCGACAGAATTGATAAAGGTTCCCTGCTGCGTCAAAAGCCGTGTATTGCCTCTCAGTTTGTAGAATAGGTATTTGATGGTAGGCGCTTTTTAAATCGATTGTACTAAAAACATCATACTTAGCTACCACTGAAACTAGCTTTTCTATATTGGGTAGTGGGTAAGCGTCTAGTAGAGTGAATCTGTTAATAGTTTTTGAATAGTCTATAACAAGCCTTTTCTTATGGTTTTCATTCCTAGTAATAAGAACCTGAGCTCTCCATGGTGACGAGCTTTCTTCTATAACTCCACCTTGAACTAATTTTTCTATTTCAGACTTAATGAATATCTCGTCTTGTTCGGAAAAACGGCGCGATTTGGTCGCAATTGGTCTACAGCCTTCGACAAGATGTTCAAAAAGTTTGAGTGGTTCAACGCTTGCACATGCAATATTGCAAACAGAGAGAGGGGGTTTGGAACCACCAAAATGTAATTGGACTGAGGAATGCAGTTTCATAATGTCATGGCCTATCAATACGTCGGAGCATAAATTTTGAATTACTAGGAATTTAGTTCGTTCATAATATTCGTCTTCCATTTTTAGATCAGCTATTACATATCCTCTTATGCCTGATTGAAGGGATGTCGAAGCCATCTTTACCTCTCGATTTTCAGGGAGGATTGTCAAGTTTTTAGTTTTGCTGTAGTTATAGTCAATGAAGGTGTCAGAACTTCCGGTATCAATGAGTATATTGACTGGGTTACCATTTAGACTCCCCTTCACTACAGCCTTTGAAAGTACAGTAGGTAATATAGCCGATGTTATGGTAGCTAGAGATGTAGACGCAGATGTTGACTTACTCTTTGGTTGGTGCGATGATTGACATACTTTTTGGAAGTGTCCCTTCTTGGAACATGCTTTACAGATTGCATTCACTGCCGGACATTCTTCTCGCGAACGATGTCTTAGTCCACCACAGAAGTAACATTTCTGTTGTCGATATTTCAGAGGAGCAGTTGCAGCAGTGAGAGTAGAATCAGATTTTTCCTGAGAGTCGGTATTAGCTGAATTCACATTTTCTTTTGCCTCTGTGCAGTTGCAAATGGAATCTGGAGGATTAGTTGCAGTCGCTTTGTATAGTTCTGCGTTTTTCTGGGCAGATTCGAGTGAGCGGGCAGTCTCTTCAACCTGTTTTAAGGTGAGCGTTATATTTTCTAGGATTCGTTGACGAATTTGAGTGGATATGAGACCGCTTATAAAGGCATCCCGAATGTACTCATTGCAATATGTTACTGCATCAACAGTTTTGAAATTACAGTTTTTGCTGAGCGTTCGTAGAACCTGTAAGTATTGGTCAACTGATTCTCCGGCCTGTTGTTTTCGATTTGATAACATGTGTCTTGCGAAAAGCTCATTAGGTTGAGGTGAAAAAAGCCCGTTTAGAACTTCTATGGCCTCAGCGAAATTTTTGCAATCGCTGATGTATTCATAATTGTCAAAGGACAAAAAGTTTATAAGAACATTCAGTTTCTTACTGTCAGGTACTTCAGACTCTTCAATGAAACTCGTAAGCGTTCGATAGAAATGCTTCCACTCTTTGGAAGCGGTTGGTGAGTCAGGAGAACCGTTGAATTTATCAGGCTTCAAGATATGGGCGTTCATTTGTGAAGAGCCCCAATCGAACGTTTGCTGAATAAATTGTGGGAACATCAACAACCTTGTAAAATCGTGAACATAAGGCTTTATTCAGCAAAACGTAAGCTATAGAATTTGTGACAAGAATGAACATCTAAATTGAGGTAACCATGTGATGGTCTCCAATGGATGTAAACTAATGATGAGTTCAGTTGATAATGTAGAAGTTTCCACCACAGTCATAATTATCATTGTTAATTTTTTTATACATTTCTTTCAAATCCTTTTTTCATGGTTTGATAGAGTTCTTTTTTCCTTTCATCGTTCACTTCACCCTTACTCAATGGAGTTAAAATTTTGATTTTAGCCATTGGGAAAAACGGAATACCAAATCGACAATAACTTTCCTTAGTTTTTGGGTGTTTTTTCTTGCAAGTAAAAGTATGTTTATGGGTTTGAAATGCTACAGTTGTATCACTTAAATTGCTTGAAGAGCACGAAATGAATTTATCGATTATTTATCGAACTGTTCACAATTTTTAATACTAACATCATTACTAACGTCAAAGTTTGGAGAGTTACGCAACCATAAGAGTGAATGAATATGCGGGGACCCCCGTTGTTGGAATTCAACGCGATAATAATAATCAACCACTTCGTGTTCAAAAAATATGCCATAACGCTTAGTAGTAAATAACTTAATCATTTGTTTGATTCTGAAATCAAAGTAACGTGCACAAGAAACTGGATCAGAACTTATCAAACGGACTTTCTCTTGATAGCTCAAAGCGAAAGCTGCGTCCTCTGTTATAATTTCATTATCAATTACTTTTTTTTAAATCACCAAAAGTTCTGGCCACTGAGTCTCAGCAGGGGAAAGAGTAACAAATAGAGTTGGAGGTCCGATTTGACGAATCATAGCAAAAATTTCGGATTGCTTCTGTCCCCAAAATGCTGGAGATCCTCGATTCGGAAGGAATAGACGGTATCCGCTGTCGTGAATGTGAAATGATTTGATTAGGTCTTCAGACAAGCAAAATTCTGCAGTGGGATGTTGTTGCTTTCCTTTTAGTTTCTTCAAACAGAGAAGTATACTAGCACTGATTTTCATACCCCTCAATTTCGTTGCACAATAAAATAATTTACTAGGTTCTGAAGCACATCTTCGGTCATATCTTAATAATTCCGAATTTACTAGTTTCTGGTAATCAATATGGTTGGGTTTTGGCCGTAACTTCCCGCCATAAATTCGAATGAAACTCAATGCTTCCGCATGAATATCCAAAAATAAAGGTAAGGGGGTAAAACCTTCCCCTGGTGTAAACACTAAGGCATCCGGATTATGATTCGATATTAACATAGTTGTTTCAGCTGGAACTGAAAGCCAAGCGGCCGAAGAGCCCTTGCAAGCATTAGATAACGGGGAATATAATTCGGAACCTGTTCGCGGACTTTCCAACATCAATGTATCAATTTTAGTGATCCACGAACGCACGTCAAAGTTAGGGTGATCAGGAGAAAACTGCGGAAGTTTTAATAAATAAGAGTGAAATGGATTTATCTTGGTGACTAAACTTTCCATGGTTGTCATGAGATTATTATTTTGTGCTAGCAAGGCCCCTTGTATCGCCCCAGCTATTATTTGCGACAAATCGCCTTGGAAGGGTAAAGTAGGTGCAATAGAAGGGGCAGCCGACTGCGGATCATGAACCTGAAGTCTGCTCGTATTCTCAGCAGTATTCGGTTGGTCGCTAGTTTGTGACGTCATAACTTGATTATGACTATTCATCCAACGAGCTGAAAAGGGGCAATCTCGTTATAAAACATGGCTGACATGAAAAAAAAACCAAGGACGCATAGGTGCAAAAGTACAAAGTTCCTGTGTAGGTACCTAACTACTAAAATAATAATTTTAGGCAAAATTAAAATATTGCATCTCCCTTGGGTAAGGCTTACACAATATCAAATTTCTCATAATTTTGCGAATCAACCCAACAAGAAATGAACTCACCCGGAATTTCGGCTTCCTTCATGAACTGCGAGTTTTGTTGATCGTCATGCCAGTCCTTGTACCGTGCCACGATGCTTTCGACCGTCGTCTTCTCATTAGGTCTTGCATCTTCGCCGTCGCGTTCTTCATCAGACTCCTCACGTTCCATCCCACTTCTGATGTCAAAGTTAAATTAAAAGCCAATACACGAGTCTAGATAATATCTTTATTCACACTTGTACTGTAGGCATGATAGAGACAGATGAGAACCGCGGTTAGAAGATAGCAAATTCATTGATCAGATTAACTATTTGAAATTAGAAACACTTTCGATTACGATCGTTGAAGGAATAGTATAAAGACAAATTTCCACGAGGGATGAACTCGGATAACATAAGGATTCAGAGCGACTTGATCCGCCACCGCCGCTAGTCATTTGGGAAGAGAGCGTGCCGAGAAGAAGGGCAAGCGGCCCCCGTATCGCCAGCAGTGTTGCCATCCTCAAGTTGGTTGTCAGCTCTGCCGTTCGAGTTCTGCTTCACTAGCGCTCCTCGCTGTAACTTGTTCCACATCAACATCGGTTTTCGTTTTTGCCGCCTCCATTTGAATCATGCACTAGACCTAATCAGGGGCCGACATATTCAAGAATAACGTTTTACAAACTGGAATTTTTTCATCACGAACTTTCAAATGGTAGGTATAAGAAATATTTCTATGGACGGTCTTGACAACCATTTGTTGCTGTTTCGGTTCTCCGCTTTCCTCAAGACTGGCCACAAACATTTTTCTTTGTTTCCAATCAAGTTCTCTCCAGAAGAAGTCAAATAAAAGCCTGTCTATCCACCTCTGTCACTGCGTCACAATAACGAGTCTTTCATTTTCTCCAATTTCCATTAGGGTTGCAACGAGGACCCAACGACCTTGCATTTCTTGGTACATCATGTAGTAAGACTTTGATGAAAGTCTTTTCTGTACGCCTGTACCCAACATAAGCCTCTCCTCTAAGTTGGTGGATGCGTGTTGTCTCCTTTGTCCATGTAGTAGTGGGGGCACTTCTTTTGAAAGCTGTTTTCTTTCTCGTTCTTTTTTGTTTGGGTCGTTGGTCATTATCAGTAGGTCCTTGCTGGTCTTGGGAATCGGCAAGTAGGGGTGAAGTTTCTGCGAAAACTTCCCCATCCCTCATTTCTGAAACGTCTTGTCAGCCACTTCAGTAGCTTCGTTGATTTGCAGAGCATTCGACGAATGGTCAGCCACTTCAACATCATCTTCATTGACTAAGAACAAAGGTACATTCAAATCGGACAAGCATCGTTCGTCGCAGCTCTTGATGTGTTTGAGCACCTATGACAACATCGTCTAACAGCTCATATACCCCATCAATGCCCACTGTTAAGGCCTAGGACTGGTGTGGACTGTATAAATAAATGAACCAAATTATTGGGAACAACCGAAATTAAAATACTCAAGTATAAAAGGGGTAGTTTCAGCACAGTAATGCAAAATGTCAATAGGATATATGTCGAACTGCATTGTTCAAAGACGGCGATGTGGGGAATCATGTTGGTGGCGGAGGGTTACATTAACGTGGTTCCGCTTTTGCTCGACAGAATGCATGGAGAGTCAGTCTCTCAAAGTGAGGTTTATTGTGCAGAGTGGTTAACGGGCTCATCCATTTCTTCCCCACCTTGAAGAGGGATCTTCAAAGATGAATCAAAGTAAATGTCCTCAGTGACTGGAAGAGGACACAGCAATCTAACGTTCCGTTTGAACAATCCAGAGGTGGTTCTGAGAGTGACTACTCGAACCACTCCATCAGGCCCAGGATGTAGAGCTTGAACTCGGCCAAGTGTCCATGAAGAAGGTGGTGCATGGTCATTTTTTATGAGTACCAGTGCTCCACAGGCAATGTTAGATGAGGCAGTTTTCGATTTGTTGCAGCATTGAAGCTCTTGCAAATACTCAGTAGACCAGTGGTTCCAAAAATGCTGAACAGTCTGTAGGACGAATTGCCATCGAGAGAGGCGGTTTGATTGTTCTTTCAACAACGAAGGTTCAGGAGGTGTAATAAGACTGCTGCCGATCAAGAAGTGAGCCGGGGTAAGGGCAGTTAGGTCAATAGGATTGGATGACATGGGGAATAATGGGCGCGAATTTCAACATAATTCGATTTGAGTCAATACAGTATAAAGCTCATTAAACGTAAGAATTTTAGAACCTATGATACGATGCGAATGGGTTTTGACAAGCTTTAAACCAGATTCCCATAATCCGCCAAAATTAGGTGACCTAGGAAGGATAAATTTCCACTGAATACAATCCTTAGCAAGAAAATTTACAATGGTGTTCTTGTGGGTATCTGACAACCACAAATTCATGACCGATTCAAGTTCATTGCTAGCACTTACAAAATTAGTTGCACTGTCCCAATAAATTGTGTGTGGTTTTCCACGCCTAGACATGAAACATTTCAAGGCAGCGAAAAAGGAATCAGTACTTAAATCTTCAACTAACTGAATATGAATTGCTTTAGTCGTCAAACAAATAAATAGACTTATGTACGATTTACAATGAGATGCAGAACTGAGATCTGCATGCTCTTCTGAAAACATAAAAATTTGTGCTATCAAGATTATTCTGAGTTTGGACTCGGAAAGTTGAGTTGGAGATATAGGACCAATGGGTCGGGAACCCTTGGGATAGCGACGAATTTTCAAGAATCTATAACAATATGCAACTATTCTTACGAGTTTGTGTGTGAAAGGAAGAATATTTAGTCAAGACATTTACCATGTGAGATTTGTTCAAGACGAAATTTGCTCTAATAAGGACATTGAGCTTGAGCTTAATCACTTCAGGTAATTCTTCATCAAGAATGGTATCAAAACTACCATAGTTTTCAATAGTGCGACTTTGAGAAAGCCAATGTGGACCATACCACCAGAGAGTACAAAAGTTGGTTTTATCCAAAAGTTGGTCAGCATACAAACCACGAGAAATTGAGTTGGTACATGTCTCCATTCTGAGAATTCAGAATTCCTGAATTCTCGAGACTCCATTAGCGACAAATGTTGTCCATTTGGACAGAGTACCATTAATCCATGATAGAGCAACGTGAGAATCTGTTCAATAAAATGTATCTTCTATCTTGAAGTTGCTGAGCGAAGGAGTTACTTGTTCCACTAGTAGACCGGGAGCCGAGGCCTGAAAAAATTGACCTCTTAGTTGAAATTTGTAAACTCATTTTTCATATAGTATCCTCAATGATTAGTGGAAAAACGGGACTCTGCCACTCCCGGGGTGTAGACCAAGCAAAATGGCGGCAGTCAAAAATTTCAAAATTTGCAAAAAATTTACCTAAAACTTGAAATTTCTAATTCGTTTTTCTGTTTTGAAGGAGTCACGTAGATTTCAAATTCACTACTCTGTCCCCTCCCACCCCTGCTCTAACAATTGCCGAGTCAATCAAAAATCGTTCAAGCCTATTTCGGGTAAAATGGGGAGGTTCAACTTTTAAAATGCTACTGTTGCCTGGAAATGTTATATTTCGAGGGTTGGGGTGTATTATCTAATCTCATATTATACCTTAAGATCTCACGTATATAGTTCAAGTTCCATTTTTCGCCAGTTCACGTAGACTTCAATATAGAAATTTGCTAACTTTTTCCAAAATAGTCATTTCTCCCCATTTTACCCAACTAGTCGGGCAATTTGGGGAGGTAGGGTAAATGCGGGAGGATAAAATGGGGAGGGATTTTTTAATAACAAAGTGTGCTGGTTGTTATTATTAAATAAGCATTTTTACGATTTTATTTTCAACAGTAACATAATTATTTATTTGTAAGACATCTTGATAAAAACTTGATCAATAAATGCGCAAATTGTTAACACTAAATTCAGTAATTTCACATTTTTCTCATTTTCCTGTTGAATAGCACCATATAATGATTGACTCATCTTAACATCTAGATTAAAACATGATCAATAAAAATTACAAAGTATGGAGATCAAAAGGTAACGATGTAGTTAATGTTAAGTAAAATAAAACTAGATTATAGAATCACTCATGAAAATTGGAGCAGTGTGAAAAAGGTAAGGGCTTATAGAAAATTCTGGCGCTCAATTTCGAGGCAAATGTCACAGAGATAGTCATCAACATCACTTTCAGGCATTCCTGTGCACGTTTCATGAACGCCTCCACGGCAAATTCTGCATTTGGCCCATCCTCCTTCTGCAAATTGTTCACAGCACACGATACAGCAGTCAACTGGATCGCCGTCTGTCTCATCATCTTCTGAATCAACACAACTTTTTTCAGCTTGGCCCACAAGTCTTGCTGGTTCCTTTTGTTTTTCAAATTTGAGTTTTTTTCTTGCCAGAGTAGCTTTTTTCTCATTTTTCGTTGAACCTTGAGCAGAACAGTCTTTTTCTGTATGTTCTTCTCCAATTTTCTTTCTCTTTCCTCCCTTTCTATTTTTCATTTCATTGGCTTCTAGTTTTTTTGCTAGTTCATTTTTATAGGGAGATTCGGTGAGAACCACTGTTCTACCTCGTTGTCTGTTTGTTCGTGACCTTATTGCTACCTGTGGAATCTTCATAACTCCTTCAGGGGAGACTTTTGGGAACCCATTGCTTGTTGAAGGGTGGGATATGGATTCAGCAGAACTATAGTCACGGCAATCCAAGTTTCCATTATTTGATGTTAATTTTTCCTGGTGGTTATTTGTAGCAGTAGGTGGATAATTGTTTCGAGGGAGATCTTCCTGGCGGCTATTTGATGCAGTAGGTTGGGCTGTATTTTCTCGGTGGTATAGCTGTAGGTTTTCAGCGTTGTTCAGAACATAGATATCAGAGGGAGAATCATTTAAGGCTGAACATGAACTTTCCCTATCTGGAATATTTGTAGTTTCAGAAGGAGCAAACATGTCGTCTGTAAAAACGTGGCGATCCAAAGGGAAAATTCCTGTTTTTCGGAATCCGTTTATAGCAGTTTCCATTTTTGCGGCTTTCGCAAATCCTTGACCAAATACTTTTGCCACTTTCCTCAGAGGGACTGCTTCTCCTGGGTGTTTTCTGAGCCACAGTCTGATTGCCTCAGCGTAACCTTCACTCAACGGTTTCATGAAAGCAACGTCAAGTGGTTGTAAGCGATGGGAACAATGTGGCGGGAAGCACAAAAGCACTACGTTGTTTTCTCTTGCTTTCATTATCACGAGCAAGTTTTTTGTATGCGTCGTGTGACCATCTAGTAGTAAGAGTACAGGCTTATCAGCAGATGGATGAGCAAATTCAATAAACTTGTCAAACCATTTAGAAAAAATATCTGACTGCATCCATCCACTAGGATGATATTCTGCAGTACTTCCAGGAGGTGCATTTCGCAAAAATTCATTATTGGGTCTCACTCGGGGGAAAACAAAGAGAGGAGGCATAAACTGCCCACTTGCACTCATACAAATTTCTACTGTTACCAGAACTCCCCTTTCCGCTGAAGAAATAGCACCCACTTGTTTTTTCCCTTTACATCCAACGATTTTTGGAACTTTATTTGGGACATTTGTGATACCAGTTTCATCTACATTGTAGATACGATCCGGAGAGAAATCGTACTTATTATTCAGCCTTACAAGTAGATCAAAAAATGTATTTACAGAAACTCTGTTGAAACCCATTGCTCGAGCTATAGAAGTTTGTTCAGGTGTCCTTAAGCTGAGCTGAGGATTCCTCTTTAAAAATCCGTAATACCAATCCTTACCCGCAATTTTGTTGTCACTATTAAATTTATGAGCCAAACCATTTGATTCTGCAAGCTGGTATGCTAAACGACGAACATCCTCTTTGGTAAGTCCATACATTCTGCTCTCCATTAATAAAATGAAATCTACAAGTTCTCTTTCTTGCTTTTTATTGAAGACTGGCTTCACTCCCATGGCTTTTTCCACTACTGAACTATTGCTCTCTCGCGCTTTTTTCACATGCCTCTCCAAAGTAGTTTGAGGAACATTAAACGTTTTTGAAGCATTTACACTTCCCATCTCTCCTCTCAACATGGCTGAAATGGCTAACTTCATGTCTTCCATATTCCACTTTTGATATTTCTGACCTTTGTTTGACAGCATCTGTGTGGACAAAAACAATGGAAATCACTAATAATAACCTGGTTCATAAAAAATAGAGAAAAAAACTAGTGAATAAAGTAGGCGGGTAAAATGGGGAGACTAGGAGAAGCTCCCCATTTTAGCCGATGACGCCCTCCCCATTATACCCGACACAGACACTTTTTGAAAACATGGCGTCACCTAACCTCAATTTTTGTAGTGACGGGTCTAATGATCAACCAAAATACTCGTGAATGAACGTGGAATCAACCACTTCATTAGTCTGCTGTTATAAAAATAAATTGAACAAATCATACACGTTTACAATGTAACCTAAATAAACAAGAAAGGGAGGTTAAAAAATACATTCGCTTACCGTTGGTAGCAGCCGTGCTTTTTCGTCATGAAACTTTTGCCAACTGACAAATGTTCCGTGAAGCTCGTGTGACCCGATTTTGACGTAGATAGCAGCACTTGTTTATCGTACAGAGGCTTCTCCCCAATTTACCCGCCTCCCCATTTTACCCGACTCTCCCCTACTGGCGTTAGAGGATATGAAAATACGCTTTTCAGGTCAATATTATTTTCAATCGATAGAGTGAGTAGCCGGGCAAATATATTCCTTTCTTGTTTCAATTCGTGAACAGTGTCTTTTTTGGAAATTCTCATTCGTACATTAGCATTTGTAAAGTTGGATATTTTTTGTCACTTAATCGGTCTGTTGAATCTGACAGTATCAACAGAACATTCCGCTCGAAACTGTTTGTGTTGTTCTCGTCCAAAATCTGTCAGCTCTAACAGATATTGCTGCACTTTTGGGGGTTACCCGTCGTCAAATTATATAAATGTTCTTTTTCCAATTCCAATGAAAAAGGATTAAGAAATCTATCAAACATTCGAAGCAGATTTGTCACATTTTGATTATCAGATGAGATTTTAGAGGGTTTTAGCTGGCTAGTCACGTCTTCTTTTTTTGTAATCCCGGCTTTTTCCATCACATAGCTTATCAACTCCGTTCTTTGTAAATGGCTTACTGCCCATCTCTGCCTTGGAGTTATTGAGTTTGTGAATGACGAAATTTCGGTCAGCTTGCAACCAGCATCAGCGTTTACCGTTTGTTCTAGGGTGAGGTCGAGTGCTGTTCGGGAAAAATTTTTGTGTGTTCTTCTGACTGATATAATACCTGCTCTTAATTTATCGCCTATGCTACCTTCTCTCTCTTGTCTCACTTGTCAATAAATACAACCAACCACCGAGCGTAATTATAGTGGTTGACAGCAAAGAATAAGTCTGTCATTGAACATAGAGCTTCCAGAAAAAGATTTGTGCATCCCATCCTTATACTTCTGGTGAACTTTTGATACAATTCAAATAGCTGGATTTAACGCATTAAAAATTGGGGTGTGGCACCATGTTCTTCTTTAATTGTTGATGATTCAAATACCTTGTACTGGTGTATATGGACGTCTAATGTAGGATCCAGTGAAATGTCTTTGTTTTCACCAGTGACTAGATCACCCATTTGGTGAACAATATTTTTTATGCGCTCCACATCAATAAAATCCTCTTTCTCGTTACAGAAGTTGAGAAAACTTTGATAATGTAGGACTCTCAGTGAAATTGCCAAGTATTGGTGGAGACTGAGTATTGGTTTGAGGTGACTGATTCCAAGTAGAAACGAAATGATCGTACTGGGGAGGCAAACAAGATACTATTTTAGAAATCAACATTGATTCATCAACTTTTTTGGGGTCAAAACATTGATGGAATGCGCGATGTTTTCAAGACGGCTCATGTTGGTTGCGATGTCCGCCGATTTGTCATACGAATACGAAAAAAAGTTTTCAAGAGTCATGTTCTTTTGATAAACAATCCGTGTCTCGCTCGTAAATAGTGCACAATTTCGTGTACATGTCGTAGGCGGTTTCACACGGAAGTAGTTAAATGGAGCCGGCATTTGCGTTCGATCGACCCAACAATGGCTTGTTTTGCCTTGGCATCTTTTCGCTTGAATTCGTCGTTTTTCAGATCGGCAGTACTCGGTTCTTTAGAAATTATTTCCAGAATGCCTTTAGATTCGAACAGAATTTTTAGTTGGAATTTCCACAGAGGAAAAGACGAGATATCTACGAGTTTGTCGATCTGGTCGATGGTGGACTCATACGAATGGTTATTAGCCATGTCAATGTCGATTTATCTGCGATTTTAGGAGTAAATTTTTCAGCGCTTACCTTGAGCTGGGCGTCATAACCTGTTGAAGGTCCATAAGGATCGAGAAATGAGGCAGCACAATTTTAAATTGCCGAACGAACACTTTCTATATTTTAATTTTAGCACGGATCAAATTCACAATAACATAAGGTAGCAAAAGGTTACGAACGAAAAAGGTTATGAAGGGAACGGACACTAAAGATGGCCGAAATTCAGTGGTGCCTATATCATTTAAAAAAGGAGATGAGGAATTATTTTTATAAATTCAGTTTTACATTTTAAAAGTAGTTTTCAAATACGGAATGATTACCAAATTCAACAGACCTCAATTTCGCAATCCAATTGTCGATGGATTCGTTGTGATCCTTTACCGTGTTGTAAAATTTGAAACAATCTGAATAGACTGATTCACTTGGCCGGAAATGTTTATCAAATAACTCAACGAGTTCTGTATAGGTACTTGAGTTGTTCATTATTGGTACAACAAGACCCCCAATCAACTTACTCGGCAGTACTCGGTTCTTTAGAAATTGTTTCCAGAATGCCTTTAGATTTGAAGAGAATTTTTAGTTGGAATTCCCACAGAGGAAAAGACGAGATATCTACGAGTTTGTCGATCTGGTCGATGGCGGATTCATACGAATAGTTATTAGCCATGTCGGTGTCGATTTATCTGCGGATTTAGGCGTACGTTTTTCAGCGCTTACCTTGAGCTGGGCGTCATAACCTGTTGAATGTCCATAAGGATCGAGAAATGAGGCAGCAATTAGGTATTATTTTGATTTCTTTGATAGATTTCAATTGGGCTCTCAGGAACAGAAATAGTAAGTGAACTAAGCATTGTAAAAATTCAAATGTTTAAAGCTGAATATTACTAGGAAAAGGTTTCTCGCCATGATACATATAGTAGTAGTAGTAGTAGTAGTAGTAGTATAGTATAGTAGTAGTAGTAGTAGTAGTATATATATATATATATATATATATATATACTAACTATATATACTATATATATACTATATATATACTATATATATATATATATATATATATATATATACAGGGTGGGCCAGATAAAACCGGTCCCGAGCGAGTTTACGTAATACTCATACAATGCGTACAGGAAACTGAAAAAGTGACTAGGCGAAATAAAAAAAATACATAATATTAAGTAAAATGAAATTTTATTTTGTCTATTTTACAACATGTACATTTAAGGATTTACAGTCTCTGTTCAAAATGGGAGCCACCAACTTGTATGCAAATTTCAGCACGGCGAATCATGTTCAGGAAAACAGTCTGCAATTCTTCTACTGGAATGTTGGCAATTTCTTGTCGTATGTTTTGCTTCAATTCTTCTAAAGTCCGTGGGTTGTTGTGATAGACATTACCTTTGAGACGGCCCCAGAGATAAAAATCGCAAGGCGATAGGTCGGGCGATCTGGCTGGCCACAAGCCTTTACTGATGGTTCTCTCTTTAGTAAAATCACTGTGGATTCGAGCGAGAGATCGATCAGAAGTGTGACAGGTTGCCCCATCTTGTTGGAAGTACGCATATGACACTTCTTCTGGATTCAGTTGTGTAACAAATTCTTCATAGATCCGTAGATAAACGTCTGTATTAACTGTCTCCTCGAAGAATATTGGTCCAATGATCCGGCGACCAGACATTGCGCACCAAACACCAATTTTTAAGTCATGCAGTGGTTTCTCATGGGTTACATGAGGATTGTGTGTTGCCCAATACCGCGTATTTTGAGAATTTACATACCCTGATAAATGGAACCATGCTTCGTCTGTAGAAATGAATAAAAATGGATCCACGTTACCTTCTGCAATTTCTTGAAGAACCCATTGACAGTAACGTACACGTCTAGCCAAATCAACCTCTTTCAATTCCTGAACAACACTCACACGATAGGCATGCATTTTTAATCCATGCAGTATACGCCGACAAGATGTTCGAGAAATTCCGACTTGTTGCGATAATCGTCGTGTTGACTTTGAAGGACTCCTTCCAATAATGGTCTGTACATTGGCCACAGCTTCTGGTGTTCGTACAGTTGGTTGTTTGTCTCTCTTCATATTGGACACATTGCCTGTTGTACGCCACTTTTTAATTAAATCCTGAATGGTTGATTTAGCAGGAACTCGACCTTCAGGATACTTCTCAAGAAACTTTTCACGGACCGACATTATTGAAGTTGTACGAACATATTCCTCCACTATGAAAACACGCTGTTCTATTGAATACGGCATGATCCACACTGCTCGGTCAAACACTCAAGCTACACTGACGTGGACAGATAGACAGGACAGGAACGGACGGCAGACAGTAGTGGAAGGGGAAAGGTCAATGTCCCGTCATGCTGTACATCGGCGCGTCTCGTATGAAGCCTACGCCTCTCGGGACCGGTTTTATCTGGCCCTCTCTGTATAATACGCTAGCTGAAGTAGAATCGTTGGCTATCAGACTTGAAAGGGGCAAATTGGAACAGAAGCGTCTGGAGTCCATGATAGAAAGAAAAACCCTAATTAATGAAGTAAAGGTCAAAAGAAGCGATATCTTCCACTACAATCATGAGGTAGATCTTCCGTATAATTCCCATTGTCCCTTCTTCCGGGCTCCTCCCCAACAATCCCATGAGGAAACTCTCTGTAATTCTTTCTGATATCCACAATTGATGATTCGCTAGTATACGATCCGACTGCGCATTGGTAGGCTCCTCTCCCTGCTCTGCAACTTCCTGCAGGCAAAGTTCCCCTAGGGTGTTCGAAATAACAAATAAGGAGGAATGCAGGAAAGTACCATAGGGTGGATCTTCTTTGAAGCAGGAGTTCCTTCGGCTAGCAATCCAATGATTGTTGTAGACGGTGATATCACCTTTGAACATCAATCGTGCATACTGCCTTCCTCGGGCCTCCTCCCGCAGCTTCTCTACTGTATAGAACATGATTTTGTCTCCGACACGCCTCGCATGGCAAGGGGGCAGCAAACAGAATCCGCTTGTATGTTTCTCATTGCGCGTTCCTCTGTAAGTAATCGGGAAGATTGAAATCTGATCATTTCGGCGGTAAGCTCCCCCAAGCCTGGAATAGAATCCCACGTTCATTGCTGCAGTGACGGACATATTCGAAGCCCTGAAGATATCACTTATTCTGGATACCAAGTTTCTCGAGATCCCTGCTATTGGGTGGTCGCTTAGATTGACGGTCCTTGCAATTAGCCAATCATAAGGCGCTGGGTCGACTCTCTTTGAAGACAAGTCATACAAGGGTTCGATCCATCGGGGGTAGGAGAGTCTTTCTGATTGACGCACTGGAGGCTGTCGTGTTGTATTGTCATCCTCATCACGAGCCATATCCCGTCTGTCTATCCCCAACACATCTTTGATCATCTGAGGAGCCTCATTCACTGGGCAGAAGCTTTGGCTGCTTACTCCTCCGGTTCTTAGCCTTTGAGCGACCCATTTCATTATGCTGTGTAGCTCGCCACCCGCATCTCCTTCCTCGACTCCTACATGCTCCATGAACGCCGTGATTCGGTATAAATCGTCACTCAGTTCCTCGGTGGTTATGAATGAAACACATAAGTTTGGGAGAATCTTCCCGTTCCACTGTGCTTCAGGAGTTTCTCTGATCCTTGGGTCCTCAATGTATTCAATGTATTTCTTGAAATCACATGTCATCATTGGGGGCTTCCATTCTTTGAGATTCTTTGGTGGCCCCATTGTCCGAAGTCCCCAGAAAAGGTCCGTCCATTCTGCTATCCATGGGTCGTGAATGCTCTCTGGCATGATGAGATTGACTAGGCTTCCGTCATAATCTGTATTGTCAATGATGGCACCCATCTGAATCAGCATCTGCTTACGCGTTGTCAAGAAATGTATGGCCTTAATGATTCCTGGGGGCGGTGGTTCAAATTCTGTTGTGCATGTACATTCTAGCGGATCGAGGATAAGGCCGTAGTGGGCTTCGATATACCCCTGATTGTCTGTCCACCTGTTCAGAGAGATGTTGAGGCAGACCTTAAATTCGCCTGCGTACAGGATATCACCCCTGTCTCGCTCATCGATGTCATGGAGGACCAGAATATCTGTCGCATCCTGCCCGTACAGGGGGTACCACATATATTGGTCTCGCAGAATATCCTCGCTACCTGACGACGACGTTGATGGCTCATCAAGCTTTGCTCTCTTTGAGGGAGGATCATCAAAGGCCGTTTTGGGTTCGAGGTTGCAGAGGAGCATGCAACAGATGACTTTCCTCAAGTAGGTAATGCTCTTTGTTCCTCGGAGACAATATGTCCCAGTCGTGCTTGGCCTCGATAACCCTTGTATATATATATATATATATATATATATATATATATATATATATATATATATATATATATACTATATATCTTGATAACGCAAAATGCGAAACGTTGATAAAAAAATTTTGAAATTTATTTATGAATTCCTTTGTGAATAGTTTGTGTCCAATTTAAGTATATATATATATATATATATATATATGTATATATAAATATATATATATATATATATATATATATATATATACACGAAGTATTCTAGATAAAAATGTGTAAGAAAAAAAAAAAAAAGGTTTTAAGTCAGTTTTTATAGGGATTTCCTATAAAAAACGTACCTTGATGAGAAAAGGGGGGAAATAATACAAAATCTTATAATTATTTTTTATTGGGAATATCTCAATAAAAACAGAAATAATATTTCTGACGTGTGAAGAAAGAACCTTGGAGGGGCTCTCACAGGAGCCCCTCCTAGGTCACAGGCAGCAAGATGTGAATCTTTCTCATGTCAAACTCCAGAAACTTTATATTTATCATTTTTCAACATCATTTCTATACTTTTCAAATGTAAACAAAACAATCTAAATGACATACTTAACCATTTGAATTTTTGATGCTCTTTCACAAGCACACCCACTTTTCTCAATTTTTTACTATAACTTAAAGACACTTGAAATTTTTCTTTCAAACAGTGACTCCAATCACCTCCTGTTGCCTTCACATGCTGAAAGTATACTTCCAAGTAGTATCCATAAGCAGAAGTGTTATAAAAAAGTTTTGATGTTTGCTTCTTAATTGTTTCACCAGATTTTATGAGGTAATTCTCCACTTCCATAATATTATTTTGATCAGGAACTTTTACCTTTTCAAAATCATGATCAAAAACCAAAAACTTCAGAAGATATTGATGTATTTGCTCCACACTTCTTGATATTATTCTTGTAGGTTTTGGAATTTTCAGTAGTTTATGAAAGTCACAATGTTGGTTCTCTGGTATCATAATACGTTTATCAGTCACCATTTCACACGCATCTTGAACACTTTCACAATTTTTCAGTTTTCCAACAAATTCTAAGCACTACTTATAAAAACTGGGCTAGACATTTAAAGTCTAAGCGCCATGGAAAAAACGACCCGGTCCGGACAATGACTATCAGTTAACAAACGCCATAATCCGTGAGTTCCTTTGTAAGTTTCATTTTGAATGATGATTGTATCTCCATTTACTTGAATTTGTTGGTCTCCGATGTAAATTTTGTCCTCTTTTCCCCATATACCAAATTGTTTATCATCCTGTCTGATGTAAAGTCTAGCAATTGGAACAATTCCTTTCGGACCAACGCTATTCGATGGGGTTTCATTCCGATCTACCATATCCATGATGCTTGATAAGGTATTGCTACTTATATATATATATATATATATATATATATATATATATATATATATATATATATATATATATAATTAGCTATGTATATATATATAGTTGCTTTAAAAAAAAAATCAAAACAATTGAACAATTATTTAACAAAAATCGCATCAATGATCATGCTGCACTTCTGCAATTTTTTCAAGCTCTTTGTACTTGTAAGTACACAATTTTTCCAATACTGACTGCCATTTACTAACCAGAAGGAGGTGGTTCTTGTCGCCAAGGCCCTTCTCTAAGGATCCCCTCTTCGTCCTCGAGGTCGTCCTCGATATTGTTGGCAAAATATCGACTTCGGGATTCTTCTATGTCTTTTGTCCTGAGAAAGTTGTGTTTTCAACCTCTTCATCCTCGAGGTCTACCATATTGTCCTCGATATTGTTGGCAAAATATCGACTTCGGGATTCTTCTATGTCTTTTGTCCTGAGAAAGTTGTGTTTTCAACCTCTTCGTCCTCGAGGTCTACCATATTGTTGGCAAAATATCGACTTCGGGATTCTTCTATGTCTTTTGTCCTGAGCAAGTTGTGTAAAACCACAGTGGCCTGTACAAAAGCGTCCACATTTTCGGCAGAGGCGACAATAGGTTTTCAGAAAATCCTGAACCAATTGGCCAGAATACCAAAGGCATTTTCAACGTCTTCGTCCTCGAGGTTTACCATATTGTTGGCAAAATATCGACTTCGGGATTCTTCTATGTCTTTTGTCCTGAGCTAGTTGTGTAAAACCACAGTGGCCTGTACAATAGCGCCCACATTTTCGGCAGAGGCGACAATAGGTTTTCAGTAAATCCTGAACCTATTGGCCAGAATACCAAAGGCATTTTCAACCTCTTTGTCCTCGAGGTCTACCATATTGTTAGCAAAATATCGACTTCGGGATTCTTCTATGTCTTTTGTCCTGAGCCAGTTGTGTTTTCAACCTCTTCGTCCTCAAGGTCAACCATATTGTTGGCAAAATATCGACTTCGGAATTCTTCTATGTCTTTTGTCCTGAGCCAGTTGTGTAAAACCACAGTGGCCTGTACAATAGCGTCGACATTTTTGGCAGTGGCGACAATAGGTTTTCAGAAAATCCTGAACCTATTGGCCAGAATACCAAAGGCATTTTCAACCTCTTTGTCCTCGAGGTCTACCAAATTGTTGGCATAATATCGACTTCGGGATTCTTCTATGTCTTTTGTCCTGAGAAAGTTGTGTTTTCAACCTCTTCGTCCTCGAGGTCTACCATATTGTTGGCAAAATATCGACTTTGGGATTCTTCTATGTCTTTTGTCCTGAGCCAGTTGTGTAAAATCACAGTGGCCTGTACAAAAGCGTCCACATTTTCGGCAGAGGCGACAATAGGTTTTCAGAAAATCCTGAACCTATTGGCCAGAATACCAAAGGCATTTTCAACCTCTTTGTCCTCGAGGTCTACCTATTGAAATATTCTCTAAATTTTGTAAGTTTATTTAAGTGTTTCCTATCTTTTCCAACCTTCTGTAACAACTCAAATTAATATTACACGCGAGTGTTTTCATCTTTCATCAAAACTATATATATATATATATATATATATATATATATATATATATATATATATATATATATATATATATAAAATACGCTAGCTGAAGTAGAATCGTTGGCTATCAGACTTGAAAGGGGCAAATTGGAACAGAAGCGTCTGGAGTCCATGATAGAAAGAAAAACCCTAATTAATGAAGTAAAGGTCAAAAGAAGCGATATCTTCCACTACAATCATGAGGTAGATCTTCCATATAATTCCCATTGTCCCTTCTTCCGGGCTCCTCCCCAACAATCCCATGAGGAAACTCTCTGTAATTCTTTCTGATATCCACAATTGATGATTCGCTAGTATACGATCCGACTGCGCATTGGTAGGCTCCTCTCCCTGCTCTGCAACTTCCTGCAGGCAAAGTTCCCCTAGGGTGTTCGAAATAACAAATAAGGAGGAATGCAGGAAAGTACCATAGGGTGGATCTTCTTTGAAGCAGGAGTTCCTTCGGCTAGCAATCCAATGATTGTTGAGGCGACAATAGGTTTTCAGAAAATCCTGAACCTATTGGCCAGAATACCAAAGGCATTTTCAACCTCTTTGTCCTCGAGGTCTACCTATTGAAATATTCTCTAAATTTTGTAAGTTTATTTAAGTGTTTCCTATCTTTTCCAACCTTCTGTAACAACTCAAATTAATATTACACGCGAGTGTTTTCATCTTTCATCTGCCTTCACTCACCTTTGAACATCAATCGTGCATACTGCCTTCCTCGGGCCTCCTCCCGCAGCTTCTCTACTGTATAGAACATGATTTTGTCTCCGACACGCCTCGCCTGGCAAGGGGGCAGCAAACAGAATCCGCTTGTATGTTTCTCATTGCGCGTTCCTCTGTAAGTAATCGGGAAGATTGAAATCTGATCATTTTGGCGGTAAGCTCCCCCAAGCCTGGAATAGAATCCCACGTTCATTGCTGCAGTGACGGACATATTCGAAGCCCTGAAGATATCACTTATTCCGGATACCAAGTTTCTCGAGATCCCTGCTATTGGGTGGTCGCTTAGATTGACGGTCCTTGCAATTAGCCAATCATAAGGCGCTGGGTCGACTCTCTTTGAAGACAAGTCATACAAGGGTTCGATCCATCGGGGGTAGGAGAGTCTTTCTGATTGACGCACTGGAGGCTGTCGTGTTGTATTGTCATCCTCATCACGAGCCATATCCCGTCTGTCTATCCCCAACACATCTTTGATCATCTGAGGAGCCTCATTCACTGGGCAGAAGCTTTGGCTGCTTACTCCTCCGGTTCTTAGCCTTTGAGCGACCCATTTCATTATGCTGTGTAGCTCGCCACCCGCATCTCCTTCCTCGACTCCTACATGCTCCATGAACGCCGTGATTCGGTCTAAATCGTCACTCAGTTCCTTGGTGGTTATGAATGAAACACATAAGTTTGGGAGAATCTTCCCGTTCCACTGTGCTTCAGGAGTTTCTCTGATCCTTGGGTCCTCAATGTATTCAATGTATTTCTTGAAATCACATGTCATCATTGGGGGCTTCCATTCTTTGAGATTCTTTGGTGGCCCCATTGTCCGAACTCCCCAGAAAAGGTCCGTCCATTCTGCTATCCATGGGTCGTGAATGCTCTCTGGCATGATGAGATTGACTAGGCTTCCGTCATAATCTGTATTGTCAATGATGGCACCCATCTGAATCAGCATCTGCTTACGCGTTGTCAAGAAATGTATGGCCTTAATGATTCCTGGGGGCGGTGGTTCAAATTCTGTTGTGCATGTACATTCTAGCGGATCGAGGATAAGGCCGTAGTGGGCTTCGATATACCCCTGATTGTCTGTCCACCTGTTCAGAGAGAGGTTGAGGCAGACCTTAAATTCGCCTGCGTACAGGATATCACCCCTGTCTCGCTCATCGATGTCATGGAGGACCAGAATATCTGTTGCATCCTGCCCGTACAGGGGGTACCACATATATTGGTCTCGCAGAATATCCTCGCTACCTGACGACGACGTTGATGGCTCATCAAGCTTTGCTCTCTTTGAGGGAGGATCATCAAAGGCCGTTTTGGGTTCGAGGTTGCAGAGGAGCATGCAACAGATGACTTTCCTCAAGTAATGCTCTTTGTTCCTCGGAGACAATATGTCCCAGTCGTGCTTGGCCTCGATAACCCTTGTATATATATATATATATATATATATATATATATATATATATATATATATATATATATATATATATATATATATACTATATATCTTGATAACGCAAAATGCGAAACGTTGATAAAAAAATTTTGAAATTTATTTATGAATTCCTTTGTGAATAGTTTGTGTCCAATTTAAGTGTATATATATATATATATATATATATATATATATATATATATATATATATATATATATATATATACACGAAGTATTCTAGATAAAAATGTGTAAGAAAAAAAAAAAAAAGGTTTTAAGTCAGTTTTTATAGGGATTTCCTATAAAAAACGTACCTTGATGAGAAAAGGGGGGAAATAATACAAAATCTTATAATTATTTTTTATTGGGAATATCTCAATAAAAACAGAAATAATATTTCTGACGTGTGAAGAAAGAACCTTGGAGGGGCTCTCACAGGAGCCCCTCCTAGGTCACAGGCAGCAAGATGTGAATCTTTCTCATGTCAAACTCCAGAAACTTTATATTTATCATTTTTCAACATCATTTCTATACTTTTCAAATGTAAACAAAACAATCTAAATGACATACTTAACCATTTGAATTTTTGATGCTCTTTCACAAGCACACCCACTTTTCTCAATTTTTTACTATAACTTAAAGACACTTGAAATTTTTCTTTCAAACAGTGACTCCAATCACCTCCTGTTGCCTTCACATGCTGAAAGTATACTTCCAAGTAGTATCCATAAGCAGAAGTGTTATAAAAAAGTTTTGATGTTTGCTTCTTAATTGTTTCACCAGATTTTATGAGGTAATTCTCCACTTCCATAATATTATTTTGATCAGGAACTTTTACCTTTTCAAAATCATGATCAAATTTTTATACTCGTATGTACTTACTTAATTTGCAGTCGTCAACTATTGAACACAGTGTTTTCGTGACCAATAGAGCACCAATCAGCATACTACTTAACCGCGTCATGTCTGACTGGTAGAGTGCAAGTGTACAATGCAAAACCTGCGTATAGACTGCAAGATCACGAGGGTGCAACTACCTGCATATAAGCGATTCACCTCCTCCTCACACCATCTCCTCCCACTAGCCCCGCCTATTCCACCTCCTCCCATTACACTCCTCCTGAAATCGTCAAGTGATTCAAACGCCAGCCCCTTACTATTTTCTCTTATACTTGTATAGGTATATTATTCTGTAGCAGTTTTCATGTATTATTTGTTGTAATATCCTACTGATTTAAGATTATAACATGCAGAACGCGCGAAATTTCTATCAAGATTTCGGGGCGGCTATTGAGTCTGCATTTCTAATTTATATACTTTGGTAAGTTCGAGGATCGAGAGAATGTATTAACTGAGAAGACCAATAATGTTCAGAAAATACTATCAAATGCTAGAATCAATTGCTAACTTCACTCCGGTAATAAACTGTTACCTAGGTACTTATCTTATACAGCCAATATTCACGACTCTGTCAACTAACTACTGTGGCAAATTTCAATCCTGTTTATTTTGATTCTGTCAAATTACTCTAAGTTAAACCATAATTTTGATGTAAACTTAGTAAAGTAAGCGGAAATCATCAGAAATGCTTGCATACGAGTCTGCAACACATTGGGACATTTTCATGTGTGTTTTCTTATTATTTCCTTATCATTAGGGAAAAAACTGGATTCTAGAGCCACTCAGCTGATCTGTAATCGGTCAGTTGTGTTCAGAAGTCCCTCAAGGGGCTACATACCAAATCTCAGATTCGTGGGATCATTAGGGAAAAAACTGGATTCTAGAGCCACTCAGCTGATCTGTAATCGGTCAGTTGTGTTCAGAAGTCCCTCAAGGGGCTACATACCAAATCTCAGATTCGTGGGATCATTAGGGAAAAAACTGGATTCTAGAGCCACTCAGCTGATCTGGGATCGGTCAGTTGCGTTCAGAAGTCCCTCAAGGGGCTACATACCAAATCTCAGAATCGTGGGATCATTAGGGAAAAAACTGGATTCAAGAGCCACTCAGCTGATGTGGGATCGGTCAGTTGTGTTCAGAAGTCCCTCAAGGGGCTACATACCAAATCTCAGAATCGTGGGATCATTAGGGAAAAAACTGGTTTCTAGAGCCACTCAGCTGATCTGGGATCGGTCAGTTGTGTTCAGAAGTCCCTCAAGGGCCCACATACCATATCTCAGAATCGTGGGATCATTAGGGAAAAAACTGGATTCTAGAGCCACTCAGCTGATCTTGGATCGGTCAGTTGTGTTCAGAAGCTCAGAATCGTGGGATCATTAGGGAAAAAACTGGATTCTAGAGCCACTCAGCTGATCTGGGATCGGTCAGTTGTGTTCAGAAGTCCCTCAAGGGCCCACATAAGAAATCTCAGAATCGTGGGATCATTAGGGAAAAAACTGGTTTCTAGAGCCACTCAGCTGATCTGGGATCGGTCAGTTGTGTTCAGAAGTCCCTCAAGGGCCCACATACCGAATCTCAGAATTGTGGGATCATTAGGGAAAAAACTGGATTCTAGAGCCACTCAGCTGATCTTGGATCGGTCAGTTGTGTTCAGAAGTCCCTCAAGGGGCTACATACCAAATCTCAGAATCGTGGGATCATTAGGGAAAAAACTGGTTTCTAGAGCCACTCAGCTGATCTTGGATCGGTCAGTTGTGTTCAGAAGTCCCTCAAGGGGCTACATACCAAATCTCAGAATCGTGGGATCATTAGGGAAAAAACTGGTTTCTAGAGCCACTCAGCTGATCTTGGATCGGTCAGTTGTGTTCAGAAGTCCCTCAAGGGCCCACATACCAAATCTCAGAATCGTGGGATCATTAGGGAAAAAAATGGATTCTAGAGCCACTCAGCTGATCTTGGATCGGTCAGTTGTGTTCAGAAGTCCCTCAAGGGGCTACATACCAAATCTCAGAATCGTGGGATCATTAGGGAAAAAACTGGTTTCTAGAGCCACTCAGCTGATTTGGGATCGGTCAGTTGTGTTCAGAAGTCCCTCAAGGGCCCACATACCAAATCTCAGAATCGTGGGATCATTAGGGAAAAAAATGGATTCTAGAGCCACTCAGCTGATCTTGGATCGGTCAGTTGTGTTCAGAAGTCCCTCAAGGGGCTACATACCAAATCTCAGAATCGTGGGATCATTAGGGAAAAAACTGGTTTCTAGAGCCACTCAGCTGACTTGGGATCGGTCAGTTGTGTTCAGAAGTCCCTCAAGGGCCCACATACCAAATCTCAGAATCGTGGGATCATTAGGTAAAAACGTCATTTCTGATGGTCATAATCATCGTTGTGGCCACTTGGGACAATTTTCGTGAGCAATTTTCGTGAGCAATTTTCGTGAGCAATTATTTTCCGTGACGTTTTTTTAGTTTATGTGCCAAAGCAAAGACATGAAAATGTCAAAACCAAAAACTTCAGAAGATATTGATGTATTTGCTCCACACTTCTTGATATTATTCTTGTAGGTTTTGGAATTTTCAGTAGTTTATGAAAGTCACAATGTTGGTTCTCTGGTATCATAATACGTTTATCAGTCACCATTTCACACGCATCTTGAACACTTTCACAATTTTTCAGTTTTCCAACAAATTCTAAGCACTACTTATAAAAACTGGGCTAGACATTTAAAGTCTAAGCGCCATGGAAAAAACGACCCGGTCCGGACAATGACTATCAGTTAACAAACGCCATAATCCGTGAGTTCCTTTGTAAGTTTCATTTTGAATGATGATTGTATCTCCATTTACTTGAATTTGTTGGTCTCCGATGTAAATTTTGTCCTCTTTTCCCCATATACCAAATTGTTTATCATCCTGTCTGATGTAAAGTCTAGCAATTGGAACAATTCCTTTCGGACCAACGCTATTCGATGGGGTTTCATTCCGATCTACCATATCCATGATGCTTGATAAGGTATTGCTACTTATATATATATATATATATATATATATATATATATATATATATATATATATAAATATATAGCTATGTATATATATATAGTTGCTTTAAAAAAAAAATCAAAACAATTGAACAATTATTTAACAAAAATCGCATCAATGATCATGCTGCACTTCTGCAATTTTTTCAAGCTCTTTGTACTTGTAAGTACACAATTTTTCCAATACTGACTGCCATTTACTAACCAGAAGGAGGTGGTTCTTGTCGCCAAGGCCCTTCTCTAAGGATCCCCTCTTCGTCCTCGAGGTCGTCCTCGATATTGTTGGCAAAATATCGACTTCGGGATTCTTCTATGTCTTTTGTCCTGAGAAAGTTGTGTTTTCAACCTCTTCATCCTCGAGGTCTACCATATTGTTGGCAAAATATCGACTTCGGGATTCTTCTATGTCTTTTGTCCTGAGCCAGTTGTGTTTTCAACCTCTTCGTCCTCAAGGTCAACCATATTGTTGGCAAAATATCGACTTCGGAATTCTTCTATGTCTTTTGTCCTGAGCCAGTTGTGTAAAACCACAGTGGCCTGTACAATAGCGTCGACATTTTTGGCAGTGGCGACAATAGGTTTTCAGAAAATCCTGAACCTATTGGCCAGAATACCAAAGGCATTTTCAACCTCTTTGTCCTCGAGGTCTACCAAATTGTTGGCATAATATCGACTTCGGGATTCTTCTATGTCTTTTGTCCTGAGAAAGTTGTGTTTTCAACCTCTTCGTCCTCGAGGTCTACCATATTGTTGGCAAAATATCGACTTTGGGATTCTTCTATGTCTTTTGTCCTGAGCCAGTTGTGTAAAATCACAGTGGCCTGTACAAAAGCGTCCACATTTTCGGCAGAGGCGACAATAGGTTTTCAGAAAATCCTGAACCTATTGGCCAGAATACCAAAGGCATTTTCAACCTCTTTGTCCTCGAGGTCTACCTATTGAAATATTCTCTAAATTTTGTAAGTTTATTTAAGTGTTTCCTATCTTTTCCAACCTTCTGTAACAACTCAAATTAATATTACACGCGAGTGTTTTCATCTTTCATCAAAACTATATATATATATATATATATATATATATATATATATATATATATATATAAATATATATATAAAATACGCTAGCTGAAGTAGAATCGTTGGCTATCAGACTTGAAAGGGGCAAATTGGAACAGAAGCGTCTGGAGTCCATGATAGAAAGAAAAACCCTAATTAATGAAGTAAAGGTCAAAAGAAGCGATATCTTCCACTACAATCATGAGGTAGATCTTCCATATAATTCCCATTGTCCCTTCTTCCGGGCTCCTCCCCAACAATCCCATGAGGAAACTCTCTGTAATTCTTTCTGATATCCACAATTGATGATTCGCTAGTATACGATCCGACTGCGCATTGGTAGGCTCCTCTCCCTGCTCTGCAACTTCCTGCAGGCAAAGTTCCCCTAGGGTGTTCGAAATAACAAATAAGGAGGAATGCAGGAAAGTACCATAGGGTGGATCTTCTTTGAAGCAGGAGTTCCTTCGGCTAGCAATCCAATGATTGTTGAGGCGACAATAGGTTTTCAGAAAATCCTGAACCTATTGGCCAGAATACCAAAGGCATTTTCAACCTCTTTGTCCTCGAGGTCTACCTATTGAAATATTCTCTAAATTTTGTAAGTTTATTTAAGTGTTTCCTATCTTTTCCAACCTTCTGTAACAACTCAAATTAATATTACACGCGAGTGTTTTCATCTTTCATCAAAACTATATATATATATATATATATATATATATATATATATATATATATATAGTTGATATCACATAACATATATAGTTGATATCACATAATATATAGTTGGTATAAAGGTGATATCACCTTTGAACATCAATCGTGCATACTGCCTTCCTCGGGCCTCCTCCCGCAGCTTCTCTACTGTATAGAACATGATTTTGTCTCCGACACGCCTCGCCTGGCAAGGGGGCAGCAAACAGAATCCGCTTGTATGTTTCTCATTGCGCGTTCCTCTGTAAGTAATCGGGAAGATTGAAATCTGATCATTTTGGCGGTAAGCTCCCCCAAGCCTGGAATAGAATCCCACGTTCATTGCTGCAGTGACGGACATATTCGAAGCCCTGAAGATATCACTTATTCCGGATACCAAGTTTCTCGAGATCCCTGCTATTGGGTGGTCGCTTAGATTGACGGTCCTTGCAATTAGCCAATCATAAGGCGCTGGGTCGACTCTCTTTGAAGACAAGTCATACAAGGGTTCGATCCATCGGGGGTAGGAGAGTCTTTCTGATTGACGCACTGGAGGCTGTCGTGTTGTATTGTCATCCTCATCACGAGCCATATCCCGTCTGTCTATCCCCAACACATCTTTGATCATCTGAGGAGCCTCATTCACTGGGCAGAAGCTTTGGCTGCTTACTCCTCCGGTTCTTAGCCTTTGAGCGACCCATTTCATTATGCTGTGTAGCTCGCCACCCGCATCTCCTTCCTCGACTCCTACATGCTCCATGAACGCCGTGATTCGGTCTAAATCGTCACTCAGTTCCTTGGTGGTTATGAATGAAACACATAAGTTTGGGAGAATCTTCCCGTTCCACTGTGCTTCAGGAGTTTCTCTGATCCTTGGGTCCTCAATGTATTCAATGTATTTCTTGAAATCACATGTCATCATTGGGGGCTTCCATTCTTTGAGATTCTTTGGTGGCCCCATTGTCCGAACTCCCCAGAAAAGGTCCGTCCATTCTGCTATCCATGGGTCGTGAATGCTCTCTGGCATGATGAGATTGACTAGGCTTCCGTCATAATCTGTATTGTCAATGATGGCACCCATCTGAATCAGCATCTGCTTACGCGTTGTCAAGAAATGTATGGCCTTAATGATTCCTGGGGGCGGTGGTTCAAATTCTGTTGTGCATGTACATTCTAGCGGATCGAGGATAAGGCCGTAGTGGGCTTCGATATACCCCTGATTGTCTGTCCACCTGTTCAGAGAGAGGTTGAGGCAGACCTTAAATTCGCCTGCGTACAGGATATCACCCCTGTCTCGCTCATCGATGTCATGGAGGACCAGAATATCTGTTGCATCCTGCCCGTACAGGGGGTACCACATATATTGGTCTCGCAGAATATCCTCGCTACCTGACGACGACGTTGATGGCTCATCAAGCTTTGCTCTCTTTGAGGGAGGATCATCAAAGGCCGTTTTGGGTTCGAGGTTGCAGAGGAGCATGCAACAGATGACTTTCCTCAAGTAATGCTCTTTGTTCCTCGGAGACAATATGTCCCAGTCGTGCTTGGCCTCGATAACCCTTGTATATATATATATATATATATATATATATATATATATATATATATATATATATATATATATACTATATATCTTGATAACGCAAAATGCGAAACGTTGATAAAAAAATTTTGAAATTTATTTATGAATTCCTTTGTGAATAGTTTGTGTCCAATTTAAGTGTATATATATATATATATATATATATATATATATATATATATATACACGAAGTATTCTAGATAAAAATGTGTAAGAAAAAAAAAAAAAAGGTTTTAAGTCAGTTTTTATAGGGATTTCCTATAAAAAACGTACCTTGATGAGAAAAGGGGGGAAATAATACAAAATCTTATAATTATTTTTTATTGGGAATATCTCAATAAAAACAGAAATAATATTTCTGACGTGTGAAGAAAGAACCTTGGAGGGGCTCTCACAGGAGCCCCTCCTAGGTCACAGGCAGCAAGATGTGAATCTTTCTCATGTCAAACTCCAGAAACTTTATATTTATCATTTTTCAACATCATTTCTATACTTTTCAAATGTAAACAAAACAATCTAAATGACATACTTAACCATTTGAATTTTTGATGCTCTTTCACAAGCACACCCACTTTTCTCAATTTTTTACTATAACTTAAAGACACTTGAAATTTTTCTTTCAAACAGTGACTCCAATCACCTCCTGTTGCCTTCACATGCTGAAAGTATACTTCCAAGTAGTATCCATAAGCAGAAGTGTTATAAAAAAGTTTTGATGTTTGCTTCTTAATTGTTTCACCAGATTTTATGAGGTAATTCTCCACTTCCATAATATTATTTTGATCAGGAACTTTTACCTTTTCAAAATCATGATCAAATTTTTATACTCGTATGTACTTACTTAATTTGCAGTCGTCAACTATTGAACACAGTGTTTTCGTGACCAATAGAGCACCAATCAGCATACTACTTAACCGCGTCATGTCTGACTGGTAGTGTGCAAGTGTACAATGCAAAACCTGCGTATAGACTGCAAGATCACGAGGGTGCAACTACCTGCATATAAGCGATTCACCTCCTCCTCACACCATCTCCTCCCACTAGCCCCGCCTATTCCACCTCCTCCCATTACACTCCTCCTGAAATCGTCAAGTGATTCAAACGCCAGCCCCTTACTATTTTCTCTTATACTTGTATAGGTATATTATTCTGTAGCAGTTTTCATGTATTATTTGTTGTAATATCCTACTGATTTAAGATTATAACATGCAGAACGCGCGAAATTTCTATCAAGATTTCGGGGCGGCTATTGAGTCTGCATTTCTAATTTATATACTTTGGTAAGTTCGAGGATCGAGAGAATGTATTAACTGAGAAGACCAATAATGTTCAGAAAATACTATCAAATGCTAGAATCAATTGCTAACTTCACTCCGGTAATAAACTGTTACCTAGGTACTTATCTTATACAGCCAATATTCACGACTCTGTCAACTAACTACTGTGGCAAATTTCAATCCTGTTTATTTTGATTCTGTCAAATTACTCTAAGTTAAACCATAATTTTGATGTAAACTTAGTAAAGTAAGCGGAAATCATCAGAAATGCTTGCATACGAGTCTGCAACACATTGGGACATTTTCATGTGTGTTTTCTTATTATTTCCTTATCATTAGGGAAAAAACTGGATTCTAGAGCCACTCAGCTGATCTGTAATCGGTCAGTTGTGTTCAGAAGTCCCTCAAGGGGCTACATACCAAATCTCAGATTCGTGGGATCATTAGGGAAAAAACTGGATTCTAGAGCCACTCAGCTGATCTGTAATTATTTTGATCAGGAACTTTTACCTTTTCAAAATCATGATCAAAAACCAAAAACTTCAGAAGATATTGATGTATTTGCTCCACACTTCTTGATATTATTCTTGTAGGTTTTGGAATTTTCAGTAGTTTATGAAAGTCACAATGTTGGTTCTCTGGTATCATAATACGTTTATCAGTCACCATTTCACACGCATCTTGAACACTTTCACAATTTTTCAGTTTTCCAACAAATTCTAAGCACTACTTATAAAAACTGGGCTAGACATTTAAAGTCTAAGCGCCATGGAAAAAACGACCCGGTCCGGACAATGACTATCAGTTAACAAACGCCATAATCCGTGAGTTCCTTTGTAAGTTTCATTTTGAATGATGATTGTATCTCCATTTACTTGAATTTGTTGGTCTCCGATGTAAATTTTGTCCTCTTTTCCCCATATACCAAATTGTTTATCATCCTGTCTGATGTAAAGTCTAGCAATTGGAACAATTCCTTTCGGACCAACGCTATTCGATGGGGTTTCATTCCGATCTACCATATCCATGATGCTTGATAAGGTATTGCTACTTATATATATATATATATATATATATATATATATATATATATATATATATATATATATATATATATATATAATTAGCTATGTATATATATATAGTTGCTTTAAAAAAAAAATCAAAACAATTGAACAATTATTTAACAAAAATCGCATCAATGATCATGCTGCACTTCTGCAATTTTTTCAAGCTCTTTGTACTTGTAAGTACACAATTTTTCCAATACTGACTGCCATTTACTAACCAGAAGGAGGTGGTTCTTGTCGCCAAGGCCCTTCTCTAAGGATCCCCTCTTCGTCCTCGAGGTCGTCCTCGATATTGTTGGCAAAATATCGACTTCGGGATTCTTCTATGTCTTTTGTCCTGAGAAAGTTGTGTTTTCAACCTCTTCATCCTCGAGGTCTACCATATTGTTGGCAAAATATCGACTTCGGGATTCTTCTATGTCTTTTGTCCTGAGCCAGTTGTGTTTTCAACCTCTTCGTCCTCAAGGTCAACCATATTGTTGGCAAAATATCGACTTCGGAATTCTTCTATGTCTTTTGTCCTGAGCCAGTTGTGTAAAACCACAGTGGCCTGTACAATAGCGTCGACATTTTTGGCAGTGGCGACAATAGGTTTTCAGAAAATCCTGAACCTATTGGCCAGAATACCAAAGGCATTTTCAACCTCTTTGTCCTCGAGGTCTACCAAATTGTTGGCATAATATCGACTTCGGGATTCTTCTATGTCTTTTGTCCTGAGAAAGTTGTGTTTTCAACCTCTTCGTCCTCGAGGTCTACCATATTGTTGGCAAAATATCGACTTTGGGATTCTTCTATGTCTTTTGTCCTGAGCCAGTTGTGTAAAATCACAGTGGCCTGTACAAAAGCGTCCACATTTTCGGCAGAGGCGACAATAGGTTTTCAGAAAATCCTGAACCTATTGGCCAGAATACCAAAGGCATTTTCAACCTCTTTGTCCTCGAGGTCTACCTATTGAAATATTCTCTAAATTTTGTAAGTTTATTTAAGTGTTTCCTATCTTTTCCAACCTTCTGTAACAACTCAAATTAATATTACACGCGAGTGTTTTCATCTTTCATCAAAACTATATATATATATATATATATATATATATATATATATATATATATATATATATATATATATATAAAATACGCTAGCTGAAGTAGAATCGTTGGCTATCAGACTTGAAAGGGGCAAATTGGAACAGAAGCGTCTGGAGTCCATGATAGAAAGAAAAACCCTAATTAATGAAGTAAAGGTCAAAAGAAGCGATATCTTCCACTACAATCATGAGGTAGATCTTCCATATAATTCCCATTGTCCCTTCTTCCGGGCTCCTCCCCAACAATCCCATGAGGAAACTCTCTGTAATTCTTTCTGATATCCACAATTGATGATTCGCTAGTATACGATCCGACTGCGCATTGGTAGGCTCCTCTCCCTGCTCTGCAACTTCCTGCAGGCAAAGTTCCCCTAGGGTGTTCGAAATAACAAATAAGGAGGAATGCAGGAAAGTACCATAGGGTGGATCTTCTTTGAAGCAGGAGTTCCTTCGGCTAGCAATCCAATGATTGTTGAGGCGACAATAGGTTTTCAGAAAATCCTGAACCTATTGGCCAGAATACCAAAGGCATTTTCAACCTCTTTGTCCTCGAGGTCTACCTATTGAAATATTCTCTAAATTTTGTAAGTTTATTTAAGTGTTTCCTATCTTTTCCAACCTTCTGTAACAACTCAAATTAATATTACACGCGAGTGTTTTCATCTTTCATCAAAACTATATATATATATATATATATATATATATATATATATATATATATATATATATATATATATATAGTTGATATCACATAACATATATAGTTGATATCACATAATATATAGTTGGTATAAAGGTGATATCACCTTTGAACATCAATCGTGCATACTGCCTTCCTCGGGCCTCCTCCCGCAGCTTCTCTACTGTATAGAACATGATTTTGTCTCCGACACGCCTCGCCTGGCAAGGGGGCAGCAAACAGAATCCGCTTGTATGTTTCTCATTGCGCGTTCCTCTGTAAGTAATCGGGAAGATTGAAATCTGATCATTTTGGCGGTAAGCTCCCCCAAGCCTGGAATAGAATCCCACGTTCATTGCTGCAGTGACGGACATATTCGAAGCCCTGAAGATATCACTTATTCCGGATACCAAGTTTCTCGAGATCCCTGCTATTGGGTGGTCGCTTAGATTGACGGTCCTTGCAATTAGCCAATCATAAGGCGCTGGGTCGACTCTCTTTGAAGACAAGTCATACAAGGGTTCGATCCATCGGGGGTAGGAGAGTCTTTCTGATTGACGCACTGGAGGCTGTCGTGTTGTATTGTCATCCTCATCACGAGCCATATCCCGTCTGTCTATCCCCAACACATCTTTGATCATCTGAGGAGCCTCATTCACTGGGCAGAAGCTTTGGCTGCTTACTCCTCCGGTTCTTAGCCTTTGAGCGACCCATTTCATTATGCTGTGTAGCTCGCCACCCGCATCTCCTTCCTCGACTCCTACATGCTCCATGAACGCCGTGATTCGGTCTAAATCGTCACTCAGTTCCTTGGTGGTTATGAATGAAACACATAAGTTTGGGAGAATCTTCCCGTTCCACTGTGCTTCAGGAGTTTCTCTGATCCTTGGGTCCTCAATGTATTCAATGTATTTCTTGAAATCACATGTCATCATTGGGGGCTTCCATTCTTTGAGATTCTTTGGTGGCCCCATTGTCCGAACTCCCCAGAAAAGGTCCGTCCATTCTGCTATCCATGGGTCGTGAATGCTCTCTGGCATGATGAGATTGACTAGGCTTCCGTCATAATCTGTATTGTCAATGATGGCACCCATCTGAATCAGCATCTGCTTACGCGTTGTCAAGAAATGTATGGCCTTAATGATTCCTGGGGGCGGTGGTTCAAATTCTGTTGTGCATGTACATTCTAGCGGATCGAGGATAAGGCCGTAGTGGGCTTCGATATACCCCTGATTGTCTGTCCACCTGTTCAGAGAGAGGTTGAGGCAGACCTTAAATTCGCCTGCGTACAGGATATCACCCCTGTCTCGCTCATCGATGTCATGGAGGACCAGAATATCTGTTGCATCCTGCCCGTACAGGGGGTACCACATATATTGGTCTCGCAGAATATCCTCGCTACCTGACGACGACGTTGATGGCTCATCAAGCTTTGCTCTCTTTGAGGGAGGATCATCAAAGGCCGTTTTGGGTTCGAGGTTGCAGAGGAGCATGCAACAGATGACTTTCCTCAAGTAATGCTCTTTGTTCCTCGGAGACAATATGTCCCAGTCGTGCTTGGCCTCGATAACCCTTGTATATATATATATATATATATATATATATATATATATATATATATATATATATATATATATATCTTGATAACGCAAAATGCGAAACGTTGATAAAAAAATTTTGAAATTTATTTATGAATTCCTTTGTGAATAGTTTGTGTCCAATTTAAGTGTATATATATATATATATATATATATATATATATATATATATATATATATACACGAAGTATTCTAGATAAAAATGTGTAAGAAAAAAAAAAAAAAGGTTTTAAGTCAGTTTTTATAGGGATTTCCTATAAAAAACGTACCTTGATGAGAAAAGGGGGGAAATAATACAAAATCTTATAATTATTTTTTATTGGGAATATCTCAATAAAAACAGAAATAATATTTCTGACGTGTGAAGAAAGAACCTTGGAGGGGCTCTCACAGGAGCCCCTCCTAGGTCACAGGCAGCAAGATGTGAATCTTTCTCATGTCAAACTCCAGAAACTTTATATTTATCATTTTTCAACATCATTTCTATACTTTTCAAATGTAAACAAAACAATCTAAATGACATACTTAACCATTTGAATTTTTGATGCTCTTTCACAAGCACACCCACTTTTCTCAATTTTTTACTATAACTTAAAGACACTTGAAATTTTTCTTTCAAACAGTGACTCCAATCACCTCCTGTTGCCTTCACATGCTGAAAGTATACTTCCAAGTAGTATCCATAAGCAGAAGTGTTATAAAAAAGTTTTGATGTTTGCTTCTTAATTGTTTCACCAGATTTTATGAGGTAATTCTCCACTTCCATAATATTATTTTGATCAGGAACTTTTACCTTTTCAAAATCATGATCAAATTTTTATACTCGTATGTACTTACTTAATTTGCAGTCGTCAACTATTGAACACAGTGTTTTCGTGACCAATAGAGCACCAATCAGCATACTACTTAACCGCGTCATGTCTGACTGGTAGTGTGCAAGTGTACAATGCAAAACCTGCGTATAGACTGCAAGATCACGAGGGTGCAACTACCTGCATATAAGCGATTCACCTCCTCCTCACACCATCTCCTCCCACTAGCCCCGCCTATTCCACCTCCTCCCATTACACTCCTCCTGAAATCGTCAAGTGATTCAAACGCCAGCCCCTTACTATTTTCTCTTATACTTGTATAGGTATATTATTCTGTAGCAGTTTTCATGTATTATTTGTTGTAATATCCTACTGATTTAAGATTATAACATGCAGAACGCGCGAAATTTCTATCAAGATTTCGGGGCGGCTATTGAGTCTGCATTTCTAATTTATATACTTTGGTAAGTTCGAGGATCGAGAGAATGTATTAACTGAGAAGACCAATAATGTTCAGAAAATACTATCAAATGCTAGAATCAATTGCTAACTTCACTCCGGTAATAAACTGTTACCTAGGTACTTATCTTATACAGCCAATATTCACGACTCTGTCAACTAACTACTGTGGCAAATTTCAATCCTGTTTATTTTGATTCTGTCAAATTACTCTAAGTTAAACCATAATTTTGATGTAAACTTAGTAAAGTAAGCGGAAATCATCAGAAATGCTTGCATACGAGTCTGCAACACATTGGGACATTTTCATGTGTGTTTTCTTATTATTTCCTTATCATTAGGGAAAAAACTGGATTCTAGAGCCACTCAGCTGATCTGTAATCGGTCAGTTGTGTTCAGAAGTCCCTCAAGGGGCTACATACCAAATCTCAGATTCGTGGGATCATTAGGGAAAAAACTGGATTCTAGAGCCACTCAGCTGATCTGTAATTATTTTGATCAGGAACTTTTACCTTTTCAAAATCATGATCAAAAACCAAAAACTTCAGAAGATATTGATGTATTTGCTCCACACTTCTTGATATTATTCTTGTAGGTTTTGGAATTTTCAGTAGTTTATGAAAGTCACAATGTTGGTTCTCTGGTATCATAATACGTTTATCAGTCACCATTTCACACGCATCTTGAACACTTTCACAATTTTTCAGTTTTCCAACAAATTCTAAGCACTACTTATAAAAACTGGGCTAGACATTTAAAGTCTAAGCGCCATGGAAAAAACGACCCGGTCCGGACAATGACTATCAGTTAACAAACGCCATAATCCGTGAGTTCCTTTGTAAGTTTCATTTTGAATGATGATTGTATCTCCATTTACTTGAATTTGTTGGTCTCCGATGTAAATTTTGTCCTCTTTTCCCCATATACCAAATTGTTTATCATCCTGTCTGATGTAAAGTCTAGCAATTGGAACAATTCCTTTCGGACCAACGCTATTCGATGGGGTTTCATTCCGATCTACCATATCCATGATGCTTGATAAGGTATTGCTACTTATATATATATATATATATATATATATATATATATATATATATATATATATATATATATATATATAATAGCTATGTATATATATATAGTTGCTTTAAAAAAAAAATCAAAACAATTGAACAATTATTTAACAAAAATCGCATCAATGATCATGCTGCACTTCTGCAATTTTTTCAAGCTCTTTGTACTTGTAAGTACACAATTTTTCCAATACTGACTGCCATTTACTAACCAGAAGGAGGTGGTTCTTGTCGCCAAGGCCCTTCTCTAAGGATCCCCTCTTCGTCCTCGAGGTCGTCCTCGATATTGTTGGCAAAATATCGACTTCGGGATTCTTCTATGTCTTTTGTCCTGAGAAAGTTGTGTTTTCAACCTCTTCATCCTCGAGGTCTACCATATTGTTGGCAAAATATCGACTTCGGGATTCTTCTATGTCTTTTGTCCTGAGCCAGTTGTGTTTTCAACCTCTTCGTCCTCAAGGTCAACCATATTGTTGGCAAAATATCGACTTCGGAATTCTTCTATGTCTTTTGTCCTGAGCCAGTTGTGTAAAACCACAGTGGCCTGTACAATAGCGTCGACATTTTTGGCAGTGGCGACAATAGGTTTTCAGAAAATCCTGAACCTATTGGCCAGAATACCAAAGGCATTTTCAACCTCTTTGTCCTCGAGGTCTACCAAATTGTTGGCATAATATCGACTTCGGGATTCTTCTATGTCTTTTGTCCTGAGAAAGTTGTGTTTTCAACCTCTTCGTCCTCGAGGTCTACCATATTGTTGGCAAAATATCGACTTTGGGATTCTTCTATGTCTTTTGTCCTGAGCCAGTTGTGTAAAATCACAGTGGCCTGTACAAAAGCGTCCACATTTTCGGCAGAGGCGACAATAGGTTTTCAGAAAATCCTGAACCTATTGGCCAGAATACCAAAGGCATTTTCAACCTCTTTGTCCTCGAGGTCTACCTATTGAAATATTCTCTAAATTTTGTAAGTTTATTTAAGTGTTTCCTATCTTTTCCAACCTTCTGTAACAACTCAAATTAATATTACACGCGAGTGTTTTCATCTTTCATCAAAACTATATATATATATATATATATATATATATATATATATAAAATACGCTAGCTGAAGTAGAATCGTTGGCTATCAGACTTGAAAGGGGCAAATTGGAACAGAAGCGTCTGGAGTCCATGATAGAAAGAAAAACCCTAATTAATGAAGTAAAGGTCAAAAGAAGCGATATCTTCCACTACAATCATGAGGTAGATCTTCCATATAATTCCCATTGTCCCTTCTTCCGGGCTCCTCCCCAACAATCCCATGAGGAAACTCTCTGTAATTCTTTCTGATATCCACAATTGATGATTCGCTAGTATACGATCCGACTGCGCATTGGTAGGCTCCTCTCCCTGCTCTGCAACTTCCTGCAGGCAAAGTTCCCCTAGGGTGTTCGAAATAACAAATAAGGAGGAATGCAGGAAAGTACCATAGGGTGGATCTTCTTTGAAGCAGGAGTTCCTTCGGCTAGCAATCCAATGATTGTTGAGGCGACAATAGGTTTTCAGAAAATCCTGAACCTATTGGCCAGAATACCAAAGGCATTTTCAACCTCTTTGTCCTCGAGGTCTACCTATTGAAATATTCTCTAAATTTTGTAAGTTTATTTAAGTGTTTCCTATCTTTTCCAACCTTCTGTAACAACTCAAATTAATATTACACGCGAGTGTTTTCATCTTTCATCAAAACTATATATATATATATATATATATATATATATATATATATATATATATATATAGTTGATATCACATAACATATATAGTTGATATCACATAATATATAGTTGGTATAAAGGTGATATCACCTTTGAACATCAATCGTGCATACTGCCTTCCTCGGGCCTCCTCCCGCAGCTTCTCTACTGTATAGAACATGATTTTGTCTCCGACACGCCTCGCCTGGCAAGGGGGCAGCAAACAGAATCCGCTTGTATGTTTCTCATTGCGCGTTCCTCTGTAAGTAATCGGGAAGATTGAAATCTGATCATTTTGGCGGTAAGCTCCCCCAAGCCTGGAATAGAATCCCACGTTCATTGCTGCAGTGACGGACATATTCGAAGCCCTGAAGATATCACTTATTCCGGATACCAAGTTTCTCGAGATCCCTGCTATTGGGTGGTCGCTTAGATTGACGGTCCTTGCAATTAGCCAATCATAAGGCGCTGGGTCGACTCTCTTTGAAGACAAGTCATACAAGGGTTCGATCCATCGGGGGTAGGAGAGTCTTTCTGATTGACGCACTGGAGGCTGTCGTGTTGTATTGTCATCCTCATCACGAGCCATATCCCGTCTGTCTATCCCCAACACATCTTTGATCATCTGAGGAGCCTCATTCACTGGGCAGAAGCTTTGGCTGCTTACTCCTCCGGTTCTTAGCCTTTGAGCGACCCATTTCATTATGCTGTGTAGCTCGCCACCCGCATCTCCTTCCTCGACTCCTACATGCTCCATGAACGCCGTGATTCGGTCTAAATCGTCACTCAGTTCCTTGGTGGTTATGAATGAAACACATAAGTTTGGGAGAATCTTCCCGTTCCACTGTGCTTCAGGAGTTTCTCTGATCCTTGGGTCCTCAATGTATTCAATGTATTTCTTGAAATCACATGTCATCATTGGGGGCTTCCATTCTTTGAGATTCTTTGGTGGCCCCATTGTCCGAACTCCCCAGAAAAGGTCCGTCCATTCTGCTATCCATGGGTCGTGAATGCTCTCTGGCATGATGAGATTGACTAGGCTTCCGTCATAATCTGTATTGTCAATGATGGCACCCATCTGAATCAGCATCTGCTTACGCGTTGTCAAGAAATGTATGGCCTTAATGATTCCTGGGGGCGGTGGTTCAAATTCTGTTGTGCATGTACATTCTAGCGGATCGAGGATAAGGCCGTAGTGGGCTTCGATATACCCCTGATTGTCTGTCCACCTGTTCAGAGAGAGGTTGAGGCAGACCTTAAATTCGCCTGCGTACAGGATATCACCCCTGTCTCGCTCATCGATGTCATGGAGGACCAGAATATCTGTTGCATCCTGCCCGTACAGGGGGTACCACATATATTGGTCTCGCAGAATATCCTCGCTACCTGACGACGACGTTGATGGCTCATCAAGCTTTGCTCTCTTTGAGGGAGGATCATCAAAGGCCGTTTTGGGTTCGAGGTTGCAGAGGAGCATGCAACAGATGACTTTCCTCAAGTAATGCTCTTTGTTCCTCGGAGACAATATGTCCCAGTCGTGCTTGGCCTCGATAACCCTTGTATATATATATATATATATATATATATATATATATATACTTTATGAATTCCTTTGTGAATAGTTTGTGTCCAATTTAAGTGTATATATATATATATATATATATATATATATATATATATATATATATATATATATATATATATATATATATATATATATTATATATATATATATATATATATTTCTTCTATTGAATTCAGTGAATCGTTGATCAATTTGGTTTAGACGATCAAGAATAACAGTTAATGGGTCAGCACGTTTCTCATTCAGCGTAGGTTTTTGCTGAAGCGTTTGGACGTTTTTGAGGACTTGCGCGTATGTTTTTAAGTTATCCCCCCCTTCTCCTTGTAAAAAGGGAGTTGAATTTTTTTCCCGAATAACTTGTGACGGTGTTTTGACAGTGAATTTTGTACTTTCCGATGCATCGTGTTTTCGAGTGTTCTCCTTATACTTCTTTTGGGCCTCGATCGCTACTATGCATCCTCTGTAGCTTGCAGGATGTTCGTTTGAGTTACAATTGGCACATTTTGGATGTATTGAAACGGGCTTAGGGCAATCTTTTGTCGCATGGTTTTTACCACATTTGACACATTTTGTCTCAAGGACACAATAATTCTTTGTGTGTGCAAAACCTTGACAGTTTTTGCATTGTGCAACAAGTTTAGGAGACTTAAGACTGTCCACAGCAATTTTCGCTCCATGTAAGGAAGTAATAGCATGTATGTCTTTTATGTTAGTCCCGTTTTCAAAGGCAACTATGCACATGTCCAGGGCGTTTTTCGTTTTCCACCCTAGTTTGCGTGTGACCTTTACTTTTCCGAGATCAGGGTATTCTACTTGGAATCGGCGCTCTATCTCTGTTTCAGACAGAGATTTATGTAGACCCTTAATCATGACTGAATAGGGTCTAGTCTGTTTGTCTTGGTATGTATGAAATTCACATTTTTCATTTCGAAGGAATTCACTTAGGTTCCGAAATCCATCCGAGGTAGATGGGTTGATCTTAACCTGATTATCCCTCATAACAGTGACTTTGGAAGTTGGAGCATGTTCATGCACCGCTTCCTCAATCGTTTTATAATTATCGGTGATTTTATGCAAGTAGATTGGTCTGGGTTTTGGGTCCTTGGTTTTTAAAATTTGTTTTGTTTTATTCTGCGTTGGAATATTACCCTTGGATTTCTTCCTTTTACGCTTTTGGGGATCAGAGAATTCCTTTTCTGATTCGTCGACATCTTCGCTCTCGTCTGAATAATAGCGCACAGTCGACTGTTGTGGCGTCAGCGATTTTTGTGAGCCTAGTTCTTCGATTTTCTCCTTGAGACATTCGATTTGCTCATCGCGCTGCTTTAATAACGCTGACTGCAGAGTCCCCGTTCTTTTCTCCTCCAAAACCACTTCGTTTGTCTCACTCAAAAATGAAATTAGAGTAGAAACGGTTTTAAATAACTCACCGATTGGATGAACGAGCGGTGAATCTTGTAGTTGTTCGGTAAACACGTTCAACTCAGCCTTTATTTTCGCAATTGTCAATAACTTCACGAAGGGTCACCGACCGGGCGGCGTCCGGTGGGCTCATTTTTTTTTTTTTTTTTTTTTTTTTTTTTTTTTTTTTTTTTCCACTGATAGTTCACATTAGCGAAACAAACTTCCAAATATCTCGAGCGCGATGTTTCCTCTCTGAGGTCTCGGACATGACTGCTAAAATATAGCACTGAATGAATGTACTAGTTAAGTATTCAATTAGAGAACTAACAACAACTCTTCGGTTGTAAGGCTCCTACCTCAACGTTAATGAAAGTTTCAACCCAGCTGCAATGGGTTCTCTTCCATAACTACGCCTCTGTATTTTGGGCCCTATCATATCAAGAAGCATTTGAAAATCTGCCAGATCCATCCGGTTATAATTTATTAACTTTTCTGGTTCCTCCTCTATTAATTCTTGAACCAGAGTCTCCCAGGCTCCTTGTTGCCGACAACGACGGTTAGAGGGACAAACCCAGTACCGCCTACGAGTTAGCGAGGTCGATGACCTTCTCCTTAGAAAGTAAAGCAAGATCATAAGATCTAGAGCGCTTCTCCCTCCTCCTAGATACTGTAAAATAGTGTCAGGTAAGTAAATATCAAAATAAGAGGATCGTAATTTTGCCTACATGATGATTACCAAGTCTTACCTTCTCTTCCGAAATGGTGGCCCCATTGACGTAACTTAGTATGCATAGGCATACAAAGACAGTGAGAAACAAAAGTCTCATGGTTTCAGTCTGAAAAACAACAAATACGAGATCCAATGGTGAATGAATAAGAAAATAGAAATTCATAGCTTGAATACATACAGTGCCTACTTACAGAATAGAAATACTATTACCTAGTGGATACAAAAAGGAAAACGATCAAACACAACATAGGGGAGGTCGGGGACGGTTTGGACACTTTTGAATTCAAAATTATAAAAATTATAAATTATAAATTCAAATTATAAAAACCAATTAAACTTTGAACTTATAAGTTTGAAAAACTTTGAAAAGCTGTTTCTTTTTTTAAGGTAACAACCACAAAAATAGTCCTCGCTGAACTCTTGAATTTTAAAAATTCTTATAGCATTAGGAACTTCCAATTTTAGTTTAATGTCACAATTAAATATCTCAATAAAATCTGAAACTAATTGAAACTTTGAACTAGTAATAAAATCTAAAACATTGATACGACTAGCTGACTTTGAACTCAGAAACAACGCATTTCAATATAAAGAAAATTCAACAAAATCGACGTTAAAAAAAATCATATTTTTTAATCTCTCTCGAGTATCCATCTGGGCTGGTGGAAGTGGGTGTACAACGTCTTGAAACGGAGTAAATGCTGATTCGTCTTGATGAATGAAACGGTAGGTTTGAGGCTGCCTCTTAAGGAACTGCACAACGTATCCACCACAGGCTTTTTCTTTGATCTGGGCTATGTAGTGCCACGAGTTCGTTGGGGTCTTCCCATGAACTTTGACAATCACGTAGACGCCAACTGATAAATCATTGAGGTCATGGTCAACTTCATGGTCGTACTCAAACTCCAATTCTCCTCCTGATGAATCCTCGATGTTGGTCAGAATGGAGTCGTCATCGGATTCTGACGATAACTCAATGTCCACAGTTCTTTTTTTCGGTGGATGCTCCTTTGTTCGAGCGCGAGAAAATCCTGCTTGGAATAAGCTCTTCTTCACTTTTTTTTAACAGGATGATTTTTCTTAAGCTTTGAACTGCTTGCTGCTGCTTCAATTTCTGCCTTTTCCGGAGTGTCCGTTGCGATCATGCAACGTCCCCGCTTACAGCCATTCGTTTTTCGTTCTGGAGCTTTTGGCAGAGGCCAAAAAGATTTGTCTTCTGGTGAGACAATCATATTGAGATCATGCAAATATCTAGCTGAAGTCGATGGGGTTTGTCTTGATGGGGGATGATCGTCTAAGTGACTGTGCAAGCCCGCTGGGCGGTCAGGGTCACCATTTAGCACTTCATATTCTCGTGGTGCTTATGGATTACCACTATCAACCAATGCAGGTGGTGGGGGTCGATCTTCCTCCTCGATCTTCCGGAATCTTCTTCCTTGAAGATGTTCTGATCAAATGGAGCAATACCAGTAGATCGAAATCCACTTTTTACATTCATGGGAGTGGCAGCCCTATTCCAGGCAGTGCAGCAAATGGCTGGAAGTTCGTAAATAGTAATGGGCTGACCTGAGTTGCTTGTCATCCACGAGTCTATCCCATGACTCAAAAATGTTTTGAAAGGCCCAAAAACACATGGGTCCAAGGGTTGCAGTTTCGCAGTCGTGTGGGGTGGAAAAGTTAGTAGCACATTTCCATTCGCTTTGCAAAAATTAAGTGCATCAATTGTTAATCAATTCAATTGATTGTCAATCAATTGAGTTTTGTGATTGTCAAGTATTAGCAATATCTTCTTTTCTTCAGAACAATTTGAGAACTTAACCAGCTGTTGTAGCACTTTCACTAAGTTTTCATTGGTCATCCATCCAGAAGGGTGCTCAAGCCCAAGTGACCCCTCATCAGTTCCATTCATCATTCTCTTTTCATCAAAACGGACATGTGGAAATATCCACACAGGTGAGAGTGCACTTCCTGCAGCACATATTATCCCAACTTGAGTAATTAACTCTCCTCTCTCCCCAGATGTTTTCTGGCCAACTTTTTTCTGTCCTTTCTTGGCAATAGTCTTTGGTAGTTTAACGACAGTCGTTACACCACTCTCGTCAAGATTATAAATTTCAAGGGATTGAAAGGAGTATCTTGTCATCACTTCATGCAATTTGTCGAAAAAAATGTTCACATTATGTTTGTTGAAGCTAGTCATTCGGACGAGGCTAGTTGCTTCTGGAGCTCGCAATGATAGATCCTGGTGGCGAGACATATAACCAGTGAACCAATCTCTGGAAGCACATTGATTGTCATGCCAATTTTGTGGTACTAGACAATCATTTTTCACTGCTAACTCAAACGCTAACTGCCTAAGCTTTTTAGGCGTCAAGCCAAATAGAATGTTACAGCATTTAAGCAAGTACTGTTTAAGGGTATTTTCCATCTCATCAGTCAAAACCTGCTTCGTTTTGAAGTTGGGAGCATAGGTAAATTGATTCAGGATTAGCAGCTTTTTTGGCTTTGTTTACATAGTTCCCCAAATTCGATTTTTCCAGCCCAAACTTATATGCAGCTTTTCTTAACGACTCGCCTTTCTCCAGTACTAATTTAACAGCCTTTTCCATGACTATACCGTCAAATGTACGGTCGGTTTTTCGAATACGCTTTCTTGGTATTATAGATAAGAGGAGCCTTTGGACAGATAAGGGACCCTTTGGACGGAGGTGTCCAAACCTTCCCACACCACAACTTTTTTTCCCTACCTTGTTCGACGAGGTATGATGCACCCATAACAGCTGGCGATGATAAAATCCACTTTAGAACATTCCCCAGTTGGTGTGAATGTAGAAAAATGTCGGTACGCCTAGATCGGTAGATCGTCGAAAAGTCTTGGGATTTGAACACACAAAATTAGATTAACGCACCAGAAAACAACAAAACTTTAACTATAAACTAAAAGCCTAACTAACCTGCCTACCGGGATAACCTCACTCAACCTTCTTCTTCTTCCAATTTTGCGGGAGTCCTGGAGTCTATGATAGGCGAAGGTTTCTTGATTTCTTGAAATCTATAGCTTTTTTCGCAGTGCCGGTTGGAAACGGTTACCAACCGTTGGCTACCAGGTTTGTGATTGGTTTAGTGCGCATGCGTGACCAACACCTAATATCAAACCGTTTGTAACCAAATCCGCACTGCGAACGGGTTTGACTAAAGTTAACCTTCGCATAGCCTCCAACAGCTGTAACCTGCTTGGTGGGCTCGCGCCATCCTTTGAATAGGTAAACATTTCATGTATGAATAAAGAACCTGAACCGTAAAGAGATGGCCTGCAAGACAACAAACAGGTTGAAAAATGAAAAATATTCATTGGGAACAAACCTTCCAACAGGAATAAGAAATCCATGCTCAATCTTTTCTTGCCTCCAGCTAATGATTTTATGGGAGAATGTGGTGTTTATCTCGCGGGAAGAATTAAAATCGATCTCGAAGTCGACCGTCGTTCTTAATTTTTAATGTTGAAAGCTTTACAAATAACTCTTCAGTTGAGATTGAGTAATAACATTTTACTGTTAGATTTCGTATTTTGTTGCTATTCAGACGAAGATTCCCATTCTACGTCGTTGTCACCAATAAGATTTTCCATATCACACAACGTAGGAAACTTTCAATAAATAACCGTAGAAGTAAAACGAGGGTAAGTGCAAAGGTAGAACTTAGTGAACAGTGCACGTCATGCAGATGTCCCACAGCTTTCTCATCTTGTTCGGCTGGCTTAGGGAATAAACCGCACGGGCAATTTCAATTAGTCCACTGAAGAAGAGTACGAGACCTTTCACATTGTACGGTTCAAACACGGGCACGATTTTTAGTCGCGTTGCAACCGTCTAGTGCCACTGGAGTCTATACGGCTACCGTATCGTCTCTCTGCCCAGTGGCCTACGTGACCAAATGCACGCTTTCATACTAGACGGTTTTCAGTCGTGCGGGAGCTGCCTCCAGTGCACTGTGCTTTGTTCTATGGTTTGTTTCAGTTTGATTGTTTTTGTGGATTTTGAAAGTAATGGAAGGAATCGACGCTGAGGTTTTGATTTCGCTAGTTGAATCAAAACCTGTGTTATGGGACAAAACGCTAGATATTTATAAAGATCGAATCGCGACAAGAAAAGCATGGGAGGAAGTATGTTTAGCACTTAAACCAGACTTCGAGACAATTGGTGATTCAGAGAAAAATGCATTTGGTAAGTACATTTTAATAAATATAATATTTTACCATCCAAAAAATTATAACCAAGCGTTTAAAATTACTAGTATTTTATAAACGGTAATATAAAAAACCTCTGAAATAAAAAATCATTTAGGCCTATAAAGTTATTGATATTAAAAGACAATTTAAACGTTATTAATCTTTTCTTAATATAAAAATAATGTAATAAAGTTATTGTTTTTAAATAATAAACTGTAATAAAAAAACCTCTGAAATAAAAAATCATTTAGGCCTATGAAGTTATTGATGTTCAAAGACAATTTAAACGTTATTAATCTGTTCTTAATCTAAAAATAATATAATAAAGTTATTGTTTTTGTTCTTATAGGAATATCTGATTTATATTAATTTTAATGGTGGTCAAGGCTTATTAAAAACACATTATTGAGAATAATTTAGATAGAGTAATCTATTTCTACTCACAGAACACTAATGTTAAGCCACATATCTACACAAGCCACACTTCACACTATCAAGTTCCACTTTTGGCACGTTATATCTTTGACATTTGCCAAGGTAAACTTCCAACGTTTGTCAAAAAATAACTGCTAAGCACACTTCTGATATTGTTTGCTGCTAAGCCACCTCTTGTAGTAGTTTCGCTTGCCACATCTTCCAGACCTGTGATCGTTGTCGTATCCTCAACAAGATATCCGTCTCTGTCACGTACATAGTTGTGCAGTATGATGCATGCGTTGACAATGAGCACTGCAAAATGTGGCTGCACATTGATAGGGCGGTGAAACACACGCCATTTGTTACTAAGAATGCCAAATGCGCATTCCACATATCTTCTTGCCCTGCACAATCGATAGTTAAACACTCTTTTCTCAAGTGTTAAGTGTTTCCCTCCAAAGGGTCTCAATAAGTGTTTATGTAAGCCAAACGCTTCGTCTCCAACAAAGAAGTACGGTATTTTAGGACTCTCTGTCCCTGGAAGAAGCTTTTCTTCAGGTAATTGTTGAGAACCATTTTCTATTGATCTCCACAAATTGGACCTCTTAAATATTGAAGAGTCACACTCTTTACCATAGCTTCCTACATCAACATAGATAAATCTGTACTTTGCGTCTGCTACAGCCATTAGCACAATAGAAAAGTAGTCTTTGTAGTTGAAGTACATGGATCCTGAGTCAAATGGACAAGTAAGTCGTATGTGCTTACCGTCAACAGCACCAAGGCAGTGTGGGAAGTTTGCAGTACTTTCAAAATTTGAAGCTATTGATTCCCACATGTCACATGTTGGTGTTGGAATACATTCTTCTCGCATTACTGACCAAATCGCTGCACATACTTCTTGAACAATTTTCTTTGCCGTTGAAATTCCAACCCTGTAGTTGTAGTGCAAATCCGTGAAAGTACAACCACTCGCTAAATATCTGAAAAAATGAGAACGTTAATTGTAGTATAACACAAAGCTTTTTCAAAAACAACTTTATCACTGTTCATTGGATTATTAATGATTTATACGGAGTGAGTTTTAAATGTCCCCCCCTAACTTTTTTCTAAATTTTTTCAAATATCAATCCCAAGATTTTTTTGCACCCAAGATGGCGGCCGGAAATGACCATCCTGTCAAAATGAAGTATTTACCACCGAACAATGTTTGGGGGTAGTCTGGGATTGATATTTTAAAAAATGTTGAAAAAAAGTTTGGGGGGGGGGGACATTTAAAAGTCACCCTGTATAGGCTTGAAACACACAATTTACACTTTTGTATCATTACAGGCAAAGAAGTAATCCAAAGGTGGACCAACCTCCGAGATTGTTTTGCGAAATCCAAAAGAGATGAGAAAGTTGCAAAAAAAAGTGGGTCGGAAGCAAAATACACCAACTTCATGCCCAATATTAGAAATTTGATAAAAATTGGGCACTATTAACATAAAATTTCAAATTCAAATCGTTTTTTATTTGGTTCTTTTACAATTAATACTAAAATTTTTCATTTTGAGAAGAACTCCTATACCAGGCTATGATATTTCCTTCTTGATAACCAATGCTCATACGGAACAGATGCTAAAGGATAAATTGGTTGATTTCATTATAGAATTCATGGAAGTTGTGGATAAGGAAATCTCGGAAATGAAACTTTTCTTGAACGCCAGAGCGCGTGTTATTGCTGAGGCATACTTGACGCGTTTCGATTAATGCGAAATTTTACCAAACTCCTTTTGACATGGATATGTCTTTTGGCTGGGGGTCAAGGAATTTTTCGCGACACTATTTTTTCCCGACCGACACTTTTTTTCCCGACCAGCACATTTTCTATTGATTTTCACGTACAACCAAGGCGTTACTAGGGAAGAGTAACTCCCATAGTTTTCATAGTAGGAAAATCGTTAACCACTTTTTGGAATGCTCTCATTTTACCACGACATTTCATGATCTCTAAGCCATTGTAGTGTCAAGGAATGCTGATTTATTACTCTAAGTTAAAAAATTAAACCATAATTTTGATGTAAACTTAGTAAAGTAAGCGGAAATCATCAGAAATGCTTGCATACGAGTCTGCAACACATTGGGACATTTTCATGTGTGTTTTCTTATTATTTCCTTATCATTAGGGAAAAAACTGGATTCTAGAGCCACTCAGCTGATCTGTAATCGGTCAGTTGTGTTCAGAAGTCCCTCAAGGGGCTACATACCAAATCTCAGATTCGTGGGATCATTAGGGAAAAAACTGGATTCTAGAGCCACTCAGCTGATCTGTAATCGGTCAGTTGTGTTCAGAAGTCCCTCAAGGGGCTACATACCAAATCTCAGATTCGTGGGATCATTAGGGTAAAAACTGGATTCTAGAGCCACTCAGCTGATCTGGGATCGGTCAGTTGCGTTCAGAAGTCCCTCAAGGGGCTACATACCAAATCTCAGAATCGTGGGATCATTAGGGAAAAAACTGGATTCAAGAGCCACTCAGCTGATGTGGGATCGGTCAGTTGTGTTCAGAAGTCCCTCAAGGGGCTACATACCAAATCTCAGAATCGTGGGATCATTAGGGAAAAAACTGGTTTCTAGAGCCACTCAGCTGATCTGGGATCGGTCAGTTGTGTTCAGAAGTCCCTCAAGGGCCCACATACCAAATCTCAGAATCGTGGGATCATTAGGGAAAAAACTGGTTTCTAGAGCCACTCAGCTGATCTGGGATCGGTCAGTTGTGTTCAGAAGTCCCTCAAGGGCCCACATACCAAATCTCAGAATCGTGGGATCATTAGGTAAAAACGTCATTTCTGATGGTCATAATCATCGTTGTGGCCACTTGGGACAATTTTCGTGAGCAATTTTCGTGAGCAATTTTCGTGAGCAATTATTTTCCGTGACGTTTTTTTAGTTTATGTGCCAAAGCAAAGACATGAAAATGTCAAAAACGTAAAAAAATATGTGTTTTCAGACCAGTTACAATTTCTGAATAAAATCTACACGGATAACAATACGGTAGACAGTTTGGACCCAGCAATTGAGCCAGTGAATGAGCTTGATGTCGACGAGGAGGCTGGAGGTTCCGGCGCTGGAGATCCCGATGTTTCTATTAATACGAACCTAAACCTGCCTACCAAAAAAACTTCTAGTCAGGTAGGGAAAAGGAAACACAAGAAACCTGATGAAATTGAGTTAAAAATGCTAAAAGCTCTGGAACCAAAACCCCCTTGCAGTAAAATGTCTTTTCTTCAAAGTTTAATGCCTCACTTGGACACTTTTACAGGCAGAGAATTCCTTCAGTTTCAAATGGGAGTGCTAAAGTCATAGAAAATATAAACAAAATGAAGGAAACAATTTCTCACCCTCACCCAAACTACCCACCGCCCTCTTCTATGCCGTCTTATCAGCCAGTCCTTCAGTATATGTCTCAGCCACCTCCAGTTACCCAACAGCAAGAATTTTTACACACTCACCCACCTTCATTTCCCCCTCCACAATATCATCACAATACAACTCAGAGATCAAATAGCTTTGACCAACATCATCCTGTGCCTCCCAATCAATATGAATCGCAAAATAAACCACCGCACATGACAACACCGATCATTAAAAGTTCATTATCCAAAAAAGAAACTCAGTCAACATCGCAGTATCTCCAGGAATTTTGTTACAGCGATTCTTCACAAAGTGAGCAAGTTACAAGTCCAGCTATTTCACCTTCAGGAGAGTCTACATATTCTGATATATTCTAATCAATTAATTTGATTTTGATAGTATGCATTTATCATAATTTCAAATAGTTTCACTTTGTATTGATTTCATTTTACTAATAAATTGAAATTTTTGATTATTAAAAGCCCTTTATTTATTTTGTACACTAGTTAACTATTACCTTTCATTCTGATTAAATATCAACATATCAGAATACTTTAATTATTTTAGTTGATTTTGAGTGTAAACAAATCTACTAATTTGAGATGAAAGATAAAACTTTTATTTTTAATGTTTGCTTGTTTAAGGAACTTTAATAAAGAAACTTTTAGCACAATTTTGGATGTTTCAAATTGTTATGCAGTAAAGCTTGTAAGTAAATTTAATACGATCATTGAATTATACTAATACGATTTATGAATGAAAACATAATAATAAATTTCTGTAAAAAACTTACCTTATAGTCATAGCCAGCATTTCAATCGGTTGTATACAATTTCTGAATTGTGTGTTTTGTCGTTGAAGGACATTCTTCAGTTTGTCGTGCAATTCATCAAAGGAGGCAACTGACATTCGAAAGTAGTTAAAAAACTTTCGGTCATCATTTCGTAGGTCTTCAAATAATGTGTAAAATAACCCAACTTCCTCACGTCTCTGATTAATTGGATGCACCCAGTGAAGGCGATTGCGCCTTTGTCTTTTCCGACGACGATAAAACATCCATAATGCAATGATTTGTTCACGATTCATAATAACAACTTTACCAGGTTAACACTTTCAACAGAAATGATGAAAATAATATTTTTGTACGGTTAGAACCGTATGGTATGAAAATCCTATCATCTCAGCTCGCTGAGCTCCCGCTACCCATCTAGCTCACTCTGGAATGATTTGATTGGCTACTTCGAGTAGCGGTGTGGTGGGGGACAAACCGTCTGATCGGTCAGCAGAAATTTCTCTGACCGGTCTAACCGATCCACAACGCGTTTCAAACTGGTTTGGTGGTCACTTCGAACGGACCACTATGGATACTATACAGTCATAGATTTCCTCAAATGGGCACTGCGAACGCCCCAAACGCGTTTCCAACCATTTCTTGCAGGTTTGATGGTCACTACAAACAAACCTTATATCTCGATGTTTTCGTTAACGAGGAATTCGTATACCTCTTCCAGTATCTCTTCCCTGAAGTCGTTTTTAATAAGTTCTTGAAAGGATGATGCACGGTGTTTCTCTAGTATTTTCCTCCTTCCCTGTTCATGTTTTGTACATACGTTCAATATAATATGATGTACATCTTGTTTAGGATTTCCGCAGTCACATGTTGGATCATTTCGGTGGTCCATGAGATGTTTGAAATGTTTGGTGTGGCCGTGCCCTGTAAGTATCCTGTTGATGGACGTTATATATTTATTTCCTTTTGTGGTGACACTGTTGTACCAGCGCTGTTGTAGGTTTTCTGGGACTGTGTTTTTTGTCCATCCTCCAACAGTCGTAGTCAGTTTGTGATGCATCTGCTCATTCGTTTCATTCGCAGGTTCTTTATATCTTCTGTGACTTCGTCTTGTGATAAAACTGGTGTTGTGGTTAGATGGTGTTCTGTTGTGCAGGCTCGGTGAGCAAGGAAGTCGCTCAGATCGTGTAGTGGTAGAGAAATATGTCCTGGTATCCATTGTATGGTGTCAGGTTGGCCGGATTTGTAATGTAGCATGTTGGAATACTTGATTATTGTCTGGAATATCTTATTTGGGTTGTCTCCCATGGTTATGTTTTTGATGGTTGTTATTACCGATTTGGAATCACTGAAAATTACGATTGGTTTGCATTCTGTGTGATCGGTAATTATATGTTGGAGCCCCTTGAGGATAGCGAAAGCTTCTGCTGTGTATATAGAGGTGGTTGATTTTGTGTGGAGGGAGGGTATTGGAGAAGATTTTACTGCTTATTTGACGTAATGCGTGGTTTTGCAGTATTTGTAGTCCCTTCATTACTTGGTCAGACCCCCAACCATATGTGATGATTCCTTAGTTTATTTTTGGGAGTATTACGCTTTTGTACAGTGTCATTTGAACGGATGGGTGGTTTCCCCAAGTGTATCCTTTGAGGGCTTTCATGGCGTTTATGTCTTTAATGCATCTCGTTTTGATGTAGTCGAAATGTTTTTTGCCACTTAGTTTGTTATCAAAATGTATACCCAAATATTTGTGACTTGTTTGGAGGATTAGATTATTGTGTCTATGATCCAACTGTATGGTATAGTCCGGCCTCTGGTGTGTCGAAAGCGAGTCAAAGAATGATACGTACTAATTTTGTTTTAGTTGGGTTTATATTGAGCCCTTCGAATAAAGTTTTGATATGTGTGGTTGTTTTAAGGATAGCATCATTAACAAGTTTTTCTGTTGTTAGTAGAAGAAAATCATCTGCATATGATAATAATACGTTTTCTTCGTCGAATCTGTTATGTAGAGGTGCTACATAAATGTTGAATAGGATTGGGCCCAGCACACTACCTTGGTCTAGTCCTTGTGATCCGTGGTTGATATTTATTCCGTCAGAATATGTTCCGGCACCGAAGAAGTTGGCTACCCATGCCACTATTTTGGGGGAGAAGTTTGTGTGTATCATGTTTCGTACTAGTTTGTTGATGTTTGTGGCGTTATAATGCTCCTGTTATATCAACGTAAGTTGCCATGGTTGTTTTTCCATCTGTTAGTGCATTTAATATTTCCAGTTGGGTTCTAATTAAATTGTTCTCTGTGGCCTTCTTCTTTCTAAAACCGTACTGGTTGGTGCTCAGTATTTGTTGCTTTTCTGCATGTACTTCTATTCTGGTTCTGACCATTTGGTTCATTAGCTTTACCATACAGGAAATGAGGGAGAGTGGTCTGATGTTGTCTTCATTAATTTCTTTTGTACCGGGTTTTTTGAGATAAATTACTTTCACTTCATGCCACTGTTTGATCATAAAGTTATTGTTAAGGCATTCATTCATCATTTTTACCAAAAATATTTTTCCATTGATGGGAAGGTGTTTTATCATTGAGTAATATATTCCGTCTGGACCAGGAGCTGTGTCTTTTTGTCTTTTTTGGAGATTTTTCTCCATTTCTTTGAGGGTGAATGGTGGCGTGGGGGAAGCTTTATCTAATAAGATGGCGGGTATGACTGGCTTTGGTTTCGTTAGATGGTCTATTTTGTTTTTGCATACTCGTGTATGCAATATAACCTGTCTTTTATCTCACAAATATGTTGCCTGTTGGTGGCACCGCATTACTTGCACCATTCCGTTGCCTTACATGTATGTAGTAAGTGGCCATATCTATGGCATGTTTTGCAAAGTTTTATCCGGAATTGGTAAGGCTCTACTTTGTATTTTTGGTTGCCTATATAGATTGATGAGCGTTGTTTGATGCCAGAGAAGTGGATTCCTTTATTATGGATGGTGGATTACTTTATTAGTGTTTACAAGTTCGTCTCCTACACGTCGGCATATATAGTACGCCGCATTGAGTCGTGTGGCGGGTTGTTTGCCAGTTCATCCACTATTTCCGTGTGGCGGTCTATTGTGATTACCCCTATATATTCGCTGATGTAAGAGGGGATTAATATGTTGAAATCTTGTTTGAGTATATCGTTTGACGACAGTGCTTTGGCTGTGTTAAGATTGGGGTTTTTTATAAGGAACCTTTTTTTTCCTATTTTATGTATCTGAGAGAGTTCGTCATTTGTGATTTTTGAGATTTTATTGCTCATTGAAATTTGGGATGGTATTTTGTCTGATTTCGCATCCATTAGTAATATGAATTCCTCTTTGAAGTTTTCGTCAAATGCTTTATTTTTTATTACAATTCCATGGTTGTTTTTGGAAATGTATGTGGATTGTGGACTCTCTTTGTTTTCTAGGGATGATTTCCTGGCTGCCGCTACGTATGCTAGTAAGAGTAGACTTTCCTTACGTTCCTGAGTGAGTTGGCCACTGTGTTCCTCAATGAGGTTAAGCGCGTTATCTAGGAAATTAGGTGACAGGTGTTCGATACTTGGAGCTGTGTTTAAGTTTCCTGTCTCGTAAACTGAAGTGAAGTTTTCTGTCTCGAGGAAGTTATTTGATATGAGTGGGGTTTTGATTTTGAAGGGAGTGGCGAGGTTTGAGTTATAATGTGTGCTTGGGATATTCGGATCACTTAATGATCTATCATGCCGTGACAACCTTCTTCGTCTCTTATTTCTTCATGTTGTTGCATTTTTTGCAGTAGCCTAGGACAATGTCGGACACAAATATTGTCACTGTCCAAACCGTCCCACTGTCTAAACCGTCCCCGACCACCCCTACAAATTAATCCTAATGGATACAAACTGAAATACGATCCTACAGTGAACTAATGATAGAATAGAAATATTTGAATAATGGAATATAAATCAATGAAAATAGAACTGGAAACTTACCGTTACATCAACAGTAAAATTGCGGGAAACGAAGAAAGGAACTAAGTACTTCAACTAAACTAGGAAACTAAACCAAGTAAATAACGAAACTACATTTCTAAATTAACTAAGCTAATAAACAAACGGAAGAAAGAAAAAACACGATTTCAGAAACAGCTTTCAAAAAAGAAATGGAATAACGCGGGACGAGGTCTGCTTTGGGCAAATGATAACACAGTAATAAAGTGATAAGGTTTCTGGACGGTTGTGATCGGCCTGCCGCAATTCTGCAGTCCCCTCCACTATGTTCAACCGCAAACGCATTGCCGCGTTTCCGCAATTCCGGTTTAGCAGTTGTGGTATTGATTTCAGTATCATGGTGCATCGTTGATATCATTACTACCACCCGATTTTTTTAGGAACATATGAAGCTAAGGTAACATTACCATTGAACCCAAAAATAGTACTGGGAACTGGTCGAGATTTGTGGGGTAGAAATACGGGAGGAATGTCTGGCTTGCTTTTTCGAAGGGTGCTGAGTAAAATGAGCCGTCTGTTGTTGAGTTCCTTGGCCACTTCAAGTGAACAGAAGTAATTGTCAGCCGTGACATTTTTACCAGAATTCCTAGTACATTTGGTCATCCTCAGTAGGATTTGTGTTGGGACCCCAAATTCTTTTTCTTCAGGCGATAGACCGTATCCATCACTCCCTTTCCCACTGTAGAAATAATCATTGTGAAAGTAGTTGTTTCTGGCGTCTGTGAGGGCTTGCATTTTGAGTCCATATTTCCCTGGTTTTTGGGGCATGTAAACCCGAAAAGGGCGCCTTCCTTGAAATGGCACGAGCATTTCGTCGATGCAGGTATACTCTCCAATTACAAATGGTTTCTGGCAGTTCTCGACGAATCTTTCAAAAACACAAAGGATCGCTGCTGCTTTATTGCTTCCTTTCTTTCTACTTGAGTGTTGGGATCATCAAATCGAAGAGCTGACATCAATGTTTCAAAACGCTTCCCTGACATTATAGCCTGAAATTTTTTCGACCACTGGGCCCTGTGGAAAATAATGACCCAACATCTTCCGTGGAGCTTTTGAGAATATTTATGTCAAGAGAATAGCTCCAAGGACTGCTTTGATTTCTTCACTGCTTGTACCTCTGTAGTGGTGTAAAAGTTTCTTCTTATTGTGATCCATTGTGCTTCGAATGGATAGTAATTTATAATTCGTCCATTTTTGGTAATTTATAATTTGGTCCATAAGGATATCCCACAGTTGCTTAGGATAAGGGTTATTTCCAAGTGCCTTTGCAAGTCCAACCAATCCAGGTAACCCACGAATGATATTCAAAGCCCCAACTCTGACACGATCATGCTCTGGTTCGGAATTCCATTCCATATCATTTTTCCCCAAAAATGTGGGGGGGGGGGTAGTTCCTGAGGAGCATCAGCACCAAAGACTCGAGGAGGTTGAGAAAAACGTTGGCGAGCTCGGTGTATGTCAGCCATAAATACCTCATCCGATGACTAATTATCACATTTGTTAAGGCCAGGGAAAAGGAAGGGAATTGAAAAGGCACTTTGTATTATAAATTCAGACTATTATCAGCTATTAAAATCGAGTAATAAATTCTAATTAAACAAAATTTTGTAGTTAACTACTATTAGTTAAATTTGGTGAACCAGTAAACAAATGTACTGATGGCATTTTAAATGAGTTCGAGATTTAGTCAAAAACCGAAGATGCCCATAAAGAACGGTAAATATCCCCATCATGGAAGATCATGGAATTACAGTTTTTATTGAAATCAATGGATTACATAAATAAAACGACAATAATCTAAAATTAATTAAGACATTATAATGATTAATAACTATTACAAATTAAATTGGTAAGATTGGATCTTGCCGGTTTATAAGTGCACAAGCCACCACAACTATATGGCCTGATATATTAATTAAATGATCGTCAATTATACAAGAGTGGGGATCTAACATTTCGAACAACCTCACGCGTGAAAAAAGTTACTCTTTCAATTCGCCTACACTCTTTAACATCTTCTTTCGACAGCTTCTGGTCTTTAAAAACGCTGGCTGGTCGATTAAGTTTTACATTCTTCGTAACTAAAATATCTTCTATTTGTTTAAAACCTCTGTCAGCCAGCACCGTGCATGAATCAGGTAGAACATCGAGAAATGAAGATTTGGCAACTATAGCATTATCGGACCGTCTATCACCGAAGCCTTTCGAAATGAAATTAATTAAGCCAGAGTTGAGAAGGTGGTATCAGTTGTTTTGTGTCTGATCAGTTGTTTTGTGTGTGTGCCCACCCCCCCACCCTTATAGGAGACACTCGACATACCTAACACACGTCGGACTCTTGGCATGGGAATGAGAGATGAAACACAGTTTTGTGTGTAGAGTCTCTTCTCAACTCTACTACACTCTTTTGAAACGACGCCAGTTCGCCCTAGTGGCGGTTCGGAGAAGGTGGTATCAGTTGTTTTGTGTGTGATCAGTTGTTTTGTGTGTGTGTCAGTCAAGATCACTGTCGGAAACTACATAATCCGGATCATTGTCCAAATCATCAAACTCGACTTCTCCTATTTCTTCGTCAATATCATCAATTTCGGGAGTGAAGGATCGAGGTTCGTCTTCATGAGTGACTATATCATCATATTCATCTAGGAGAGCTCGGATCCTTTCTCCAAAATCGGGATCTTCAACTCGGAAACGACGCCCAGACATTCTGAAAAGGGAATAAATGAATCTTCAGAAAAATGTAGACACGTCCCTGGGACCGCTGGTCTGTTCCTGGTAGACATGGTTCATGGGATCCAAGTGGTTTGAAAGAGTTCGGTTGAATACCAGGAAAACAAACAGAAGGAGTGAAACGAAAGTACTTACGTGGCCTTCTTCTAATGGAGCCAGAAGGGTACCGAGAAGCCCAGCTACCTGCAGATCCCCTAAGACCTCCTCCCACCACTCCAAAGGTTCCCCAGCGGTCCCACAGACGGGTCTACGGACTGAAAGTTAACAGATACAGGGTGAGTCATATTGAACTTTCCGATTTCAATAAGGTGTGTATTAAAAACAAAGCGACATGCAGTAAAAATTATTTTATTGTTTGAAAGTACATAACATGCAGTTTTAATTTAGTTGGTTTTAAAAATGATATCCTGTAAATGTCTACCTCCATTGTCCACACACTGCTGAAGCCTTTCCCGGAAGTTGTCAATTACTCGTCGAGTGATATTCAGCGGAATAGCATTGATTTCTTCCGTGATTGCAGCCTTCAGTTCATCGATGGTTCGGGGACGATGCGTGTAGACCTTTTCCTTCAGGTAACCCCAGAGAAAAAAATCGCAGGGGGTTAAATCAGGTGATCTCAGCGGCCACCCAATGTCACCTTGCAAAGAAATGAGATGACCGGGAAACATTTGTCGCAGGATTTCCATTGAACGCCTGGATGTATGGGCTGTAGCACCATCTTGTTGGAACCAGATGTTATCGTTGTCATGATTCTGCGTTAATTCCTCCAATTTCGGTTTCAGAAAAGTTTCAAGCATGTCGCAATACCGAGCAGAGGTAACTGTGACGACTTGACCATCCTCTTCAAAAAAATAGGGACCCCAGACACCAAACTCTGCAATAGCGCACCACACTGTCACTCGCTGGCTGTGGAGTGGTCGTTTGTGTAGGTTTCGTGGGTTATTCTCAGCCCAGTATCGAAAATTCTGTTTGTTAACAGTTCCGGCGAGGTGAAAATGTGCCTCATCACTGAAGATCGAAACAGCAGTGCGGGGGATCTGCTGAATGTCGCAGCATTAATTTGTTTGTGTGTCTAAGGGTAAGTACAGTACGCCGCACCATCACTGTTCACCATCGATGCCCGCACCCTCGCGGTAAACGCGATGGTCAACCTCCTGAATTTCACATAGATGGGGGGTGTTCATAGTGGTTCACTTTCTGAGGGGGTCACCTTCGATGTTTTCCCGCCTTTTCACTTCAGTTTCACACGAGCTCTTGCATGATAAGCATCGGCATGTACGCGACAAATTCGCTGAATATTTCGTGAATAATCCGGTTGCCGAACTAAATCCGGTTGCTGATATGTAGGCACTTCGTTTCTCCCTTCATTGACGTACAACATAATAACAACAACAACAAAAACTAGCCATTAAGGAATAGCACTAAGTAATCTATATAAACAAAATTAAAATGTATTGTTATTATTAATATTAAAGACCACTCACCATCCACTCCGAGTTTTGTGGCGATTTTCCCCCATTCCTTGGCCAGGACGTACCTATTGTGGTGATTATTATGCCTCTTATCCCAAATAGGGGTGGCCGTGAAAATCAAATCAATCAACTCTTCTTTCATTGCGAGCGATTTTTTCATTGGGAGCGAGTGAACTCAATCAGCGACAGAACTTAACTCACACTGAACGGGAAGTAAAAGCTGTGAATCACACAGGACAGCCGGAGGGGCGGCCTCTCAGCCAATCACGTTCGAGTCCACATCGCGGTCAATCCTCGCTGCCCTCCTGAAAATCAAATGAATTTGATTTTCAAAAAACAGCGAGGGTCGACCTCGGAGGTCGGATGATGGCATCGCAGTGATGGTGCGTCACTATGAATGCTCCCACAACACTACACGTATTTGTTTTACATCGCCGTTACCGCGAGGGTGCGGGCATCGATGGTGAACAGTGATGGTGCGGCGTACTGTACTTACCCTAAGTCTCTAACTGTTAATTCTTGCACTACCTGAATCTTGTATGGGTGAAATTTAAGGTCTCTATGCAGTATTCTGCGGACACTACTGAAAGATAATCCTAGTGAAGCGGCATGTTTCCGAACAGAACGCCGAGGGGATTGTTGAATTGAAGCCCGCACTCTATCCACGTTTTCCGCTGACGTTGACGTCCTAATTCGGCCTTGTGGTCTTGTTTTTAATGCTGATGATGTTGCTCTAAAATTTGATACCCAATTTCTGATTGTTGGTCCAGTGGGAATGGGATCACGTCGACCAATAGCAAAATGTAAACGGAACGCACGCTGTGTTGTGATCACGGAGCCGCCATTTTTAATAAACTCTTCAACTACGAACGCGCGATGTTGTCCCGACCAAGCCATTGCTCTCACTAAAACTGCATGTCATGGCGCGTCTAATGACGCCATCCCCACCCTTCTGCTCCTTCCCTTCTTCGTGCAACGCCCTTCCAAAACCGGAAAGTTCAATATGACTCACCCTGTACATTCTCTGCTTTGCTGTCCTCTTGTTATGTCGGACACATTTTTCTGTAGGTGTTCAGTAGTTATATATTCTCATGAGGTGGATGGTGGAATCAGTGGGGTGTGTAAGCACCAATTACCGAAAATCCTAGATATAAAAGAATTGATAGTGGATGTTTTTTACTCGAAGGACCACTCCCTTTAACACGTTCCGAGCGGCGCCGATTTTGGTGGAAACTCCTTGTGACGGGACCTGTTTTTTCGAGATGATTGTTGATACCTGCTTATTATGACTAGCAATTGACGAAAACAACGATGCGGAACCGACATTTGATGAATATCACGGAGTTTTAGAAGTTGGATCGATCGATCCAGATCGGCAGTAACGTACCGCTGGTTATGCAACCCGCAATGCTTGCGTGTTCTTTTGAGGCCTCGGTTTCAAATCCCGGTAAGAACAATACACGTTTTCCCATTTTTTATCCCTAATGTTTCATTTTTTGTCCCTCCTAGTCGTCCGAATGATGTCCCCATATACCAAACCTAGGATTATTATATATTTCTAAACAGAACCACAATGTTTGTAGGCAGATGAATCTATACAGGAATTTATTATTTTTATTATTACTATTATACTATTAGGAAATTATAATTTTAACATGAAACTGGAAACGGTCCCAATGAGTGATTTTTATAAATATATATTTCAAGGAACGATAAAATATAACTCATTTTGATATAAAACATATTGTATAATTGAATAGGTATGAAACATACAGGTCCATGTTTATAAATTCGAATAAAAAATTGACAATATAGTACTACTAAACTAAGAGAAAGATGTTGTTGGATGATGGAATAGGTATTCAGTACCGTCAAGTGGGGTGACTTGGTACAACTTCGAACTTTAACAAGTTGTAAATATGTCAAAAATCAACAATAAAGTGATAACTTTTGTTTTGAAACATGTTACGCTACTTCTTCTACAGAATCCACCTTTTGAAATTGTTTTATTTGCACCTTGACTTGGAAACCCCATTCCAAACGCCTCAGTTTTCATTTGTACATACTCCAGGGGCGTCTTGGAACTCTGTTATGATTTTTTAAAAAGGTTGTAACAGAAATTCCATTAAAAAAAAAAAGTATTTTATTATAAAATCACTAAAACCATCAATTATCTCAGAAGTTGGATTAAAAAAATTCAGACTTCTTTAAATTCACGTATTTTAACACCTTTCACATTGAAATCTTGCTGCACAACACCTCTGACGTGCATAGATGTTAATGGAAAACCCCACTCACATACGATATCCAAATTTTTGCAGATGTAATTCTCTTCTTTTATTGATAAAATACATTGGGCCCCATAGTTTTTGGGGTTCAAATTACGCACTTTGCGTGATAATGTGGATACAGCTATCCCATACAATCTACTTGCATGTCTTAGCTTCATGTTCTTGTTTTTTATATCAGAAACTGCCTTTTGAAGTGTTGCTTGGTCATAATCCATATACTCCCCCCCCCCCCCCCCCCCCCCCCCCCCCCCCACGTTCTTTTTGTATGTCCTCATAATGCCTGAAAACATTTTTTTTTTAGCCAATTAGTAACCTACGACTACACAAAATGCACTATTTGGCTGAAAAATAATGAATCAGAATGTTGGGGTAACTTGGAGTTTTTTGTTTACAAAATTATGAAAAAACAACCATGCACGAACGGGGGGGTGATGGCTTCGGCTTTTGAAAGTATGTATCCACAGTAATCTGCCCTGAGAGTCTCGTCACCCTCGGACTGATGTTTAGTAACAAATAAACCTACGTTTGTTGTACTTAAAAAGTGCGGATATTACGATACAACATTCATAATTTAAAAAATCCTTGAAGTACTTACTTTTATGAGCCCAACTTCATGCCACAAAATAGCCAAGAAACAGACAAAGAGAACCCGACCTCAAACAGCTGATAAATATTTATTCAGGACCGCCAACACTAGTCTCTATTTTGCACTGCCTACATCTCATCTGCCTAGTAAATAAATAAAAACAATAAAATTGAACTTTGCACTCGAAAACATCCCTAATGAATGAAAAAGGCGCGAAATGAAAGGGCGCAAAAATGTTACTGAACGGGGGCCTTGATATCAATGGGGAAAGAAACGGAACGCATTCTTTCGGAGGCCTCATCATCTACAATAAGTGTGCTAAACTCCACAGCCAACAGAACGCGTGGTAATCTCGTCAGATGGCAGAACGTTGGAGCCTATGTGCTCTCTGTAGCTGGATCTATCGATCCACTCCGGGTGAATCGAACAAGGGCGCCTGGATCGATCGATCCATTCCGCTCGGAACGTGTTAAATGGGAGAAAAAAGATATATGGGTGACGGTAAAGTAGTAAATGATAGATCTAAGTTGATAGATAATAAGCAATATGTATAATTGTATATAGTGTGCAGTTAATCATACATGTCCTAGTTCCTTTGATTAAATAATTGGCCACTATGGAAAATATATATTCGGAACAGTAGGTAGATTATGATTGCTATAATAGTTTGTATGATTTGAAGATAAATGATGTAACTCTCGAAGGGAGGTATAATGGATTGGTGAGTAGATGCGTGTCCGTGCGACGAATGAATAGCGGTGATGTGGCGGTTAGGTACGAAGACTAGGTACGTTGTAGGTGGAAACAAAAGATTGGATGTACGATATATGTTTTAGCTGTTACCTTACAACGGTGATTCACCTTGTCTTCCGCGTATGGTACCTCAAATACGTATCCCCTTCTCCTCCAGATATGGTCTGTCCAACTCTGAACAGGACATCTTGAATATCCTTCAACGGCCGTCGCCGATGGATTATGGTAGGTCAGTAGTTCAAGTCCGGTCCGGGTCTAACAGCATAAATTTGGCAGAAAATCACAAGAGGAACAAATAATTAATAACCAGTATGAGACACTGACTAAGTCTCCTACAAAAACCCATACAACCAAAAACGGAAGATGAAAACTGGTTATTAAAATAATAGATATAAATTGAAGAGGTGGTTGGTACGTTGATAGCAAATCGACAGTGTGTGTGTCCGGTCCCTTTCGCTGACTCGCCCGCCCTCATTGGCCGACGTCACGGAGCACAAACACAAAACTGCACCGTCACTCGGATTTCAACGATGTGTGAATAAAATTTCTCACACGCAGAACAACACGAATAAATAGTTATGAACAATATTAAATATTATTAGATAATAAACTTAACAATAAATACAGAATAAATAAACTTTACTCATGGAAAAGGTAAAGACAACAACAACCGTCATGGAATCATCCATGAAGCTCGGGAGAACATACCCGTCACCTCAACAAGTGGTCTTGATGGCTTTTCATGAGTCAAAACCGACGGTGGCGTAACCATACTCCCCCCGTTTTGACTCAAAGCCCCATCACAAAAAGATCAAAGAAACATATATACATAATAAGGTACAATATACTCAGAGAAAAAACATGATCTGCAGTTGATTTAGGTTAAATTTAAAGGAACGATATCAACAATTGAACGATATGACGGAAGATTTCCCATATAAGGATTGTTGGTAGTACGAGATGATGATGATGAGGATTGCTGGTTGATGAGATCGGGATGGTAAGATAATTGGGTGTTTATGGTCTAATAATAAGGGTGCGTTGACCAAAATGCCACCAACACGAAGCAGGCCTTTATGGTAAATAAAGATGCTGAGCTTCTTCAAATTTGAAGGAAGAGAATTAGGGTCACTCTTGAACGCCTCTGGGTAGTAGTGACGTTGAACCATCCTTATGCACTGTTCCCTAGATTGCTCGAACTCTGAAGATCTTATTATTCCAACACAAAGTTTCTTCTTCCTGCGTTTTGGAATACGAGAATTATATATGAATCTTCTAACATATACTAGCACTCTAATGAGCTTAGGAAATGAAGAAAATCGCTCGGTGAATGTGATAAATTCTTGATGTTGATAAGTGGTAGCTAAAGTTACTTGCTTAGTTGGTTTCAATTCTGGTATCTCGACTGATACAGAATCTTGTGACAGGGACCACTCTTCTATAGGATTAGTCCACCAAACTGGACCTGACCACCAAAGATTATGGTTTACTTAGGAGGATGGTAATACACCCCTAGACCCAACATCTGCGGGATTATCTATGCCCTTAACATGGAACCACCACTCGAGTTTAGTAATGTCAAGCACTTGCTGCACTCTATTTGCAATAAAAGTCATTAATTGATATGGTGGAGTTCTCAACCATGCCAAAACTACCATAGAATCTGTGAAACAGAAAGTATTATTAATATTTAATTTCTTTATTATTGGTTCAAGCAACTTTATCAGCTGAAACAGTAATACAGCGCCACAAAGTTCTAATCGTGGTACAATTAAGGGTTTAAGAGGTGCATGCCTAGTTTTGGCTTTCAAGAGAGATAAAGATGAAACAGAACCTTGTGTGGATCGAAGATAAGCAACCGTACAATAACCACTTTCCGAAGCATCGCAGAAGCACACGAGTTCATAAGCTGTGGTAGTGCTGGGAAAAGCACGAGGTATAGATATGTTGGTAAGAGAAGAGAAATCATGTAGAAACTCCGACCAATGATGCTTGATAACGTCGGGAACACAGTCGTCCCATCCAATCCCAGATTTCCAGGTGTCTTGTAAGATTCTCTTGGCATGAAATACTACAGGAGCCAAATACCCAAGCGGGTCAAACAATCTCGCAATATTAGAACGAATACTCCGCTTTGTGCAACTTCATAAACAAAGGTATCAGTAGCTGGGTTCCAGCTCATTCCCAAGATTTTGGTGGTAACACCCTCTTCAATACACAAGGACATAGGTTGCTGAGAGGTAGTCTCTGTAGTAAGTAAAGATAGATGATTGGTTTTCCACTTACTCAACTCGAAGCCACCCTTGGAGAGCAAATTCACTAACTCTGATTTCAAAGACAGAATTTCCTGGACAGAGTCTACACCAAAAGCGAGGTCATCGATGTATGTATTCTCACGTAATATGTTTGCAGCAGCAGGATAACAATCACACTCATCCATGGCAAGTTGAAGCAGTACACGTTGTGCCTGAAAAGGTGAACATTTGAGTTCATATGTCACGATATTCAGTTCATAGAATAACAATGGATCAGTGGGCTTAAAGCGCCATACAGTATGTTGGTATTTGCGGTCTTCAGGACAAATTAAAATTTGTCTGAACATTTTTACAATGTCACATACAAGAACATACTTGTAGCGACGAAAATTTAAAATGATGTTACCAAGATCTGCTTGTAATTTAGGTCCAGTGAGCAAGTGGTCATTTAACGAACCTGATGCCGTACGAAAACTGGCATCAAAAACAACTCTCAGTTTCTGGTTACCTACATTATCAGATTTATATACAGGATGATGTAGTATAACGTATGATGAAACTGTATTAGCAATACTCATATGTCCTAGATCTTTCTAGCATGAATGCTGAATATTCAAGTTGCAACTTTGGGTTCTTCAGAAACTTGGCTTCCAAAGCGTGAAATCGACTAATGGCTTTGTTTACATTAGGAATGATGGATGGATAAGATAGAACATATCTGCCAGAAGAGGTACGATAGTGATGATCAACAAAATGTTTATCAGCTGCTTCGTCTTCAGGAGCAACGGTAGGTTTGATATGTGGCTCTTCCACTTTCCAAAACTGTTCAATCAGATCAGTAGTTGTAGACAAGGACAACAAGGCAAAGGCATGCTGTGAATTATCATTGCAGGAAAATCGGCCCATCACTGTAAAACCAAAAATGGTATCCATGTGACGAGGACCATTCTTGTGGATTACAATAGGAACACCTGTAACCACATCAGTGAACAAATCCGCACCAATGAGGAACGAGATAGGAAGTGTGCTGTTGAATTCAGGATCACTAAGTTTATATGATTTATAATTTTGCCACATTTTGGAATGCAAGGGTACTTGAGGTAATGGTGGAGTTATGGTTGGAATGACAATTGCATCAGTCTCCAACATGGTAGAAGCAGAGGATGATAAAAAGGAAACACTGGCTTTTCCAGGAATATTGCGAAGATGAGAAGAATTGACCCCAGAGATGGTTCCGCGATAAGGGTGGGTTGTTTTTCCCAATCTCTTGGCGCAATCCTGAGTGATGAAGGTAAATTGACTACCTGGATCCAAGAGACCTCTGAATTGCTGAGGTTGACCCTTAGAATCTATAATACTGGCTTGTACTGTTCCCAAAAGGACACCTTGTTGTGAACTGGAAGAGGTACTAGCACCAACAAAGGATGATTCAGAAGATAAGGGATTGGTAGATTGGTCTGGTTGTTTGTTGGTAAGAGGACGTGGTTCTACAGTTTGATTTCTTGGTAAAAGATGAAGATCGGAATGGTGACGACCTTTACATTCTCTACAGTTGTACTTTGAAGTGCACTCCTTAGTTTTGTGGTACAAATGTAAGCAATTTCTACAACCTGTGAAGCCTCTAAGCAATTCTAGCCTTTGAGAAGGTGTAGCCTGCTTAAAACGTCTACAGTCGGCAATAATATGAGATTGTTTACAAATATAACAAGATAAATTGTTGGATTGCTGACTAGGGATTTTCTCAGCTGGGAGGGGATGTTTCAGTAAGGTGTCATTGGTGGTAAGTAAAGCTTGACTAGAATGGTTGGAAAACTTATTAGGAGATTTGATAGGAATATTATGACGTGGTGATGAAGAGGCTGGTTTTGACTGTGATTTTACAGCATCTTCAGTCATTCGCAAAGCGTGGCACCTACTCTGGACAAAGTCGCGAAGCATACTGAAGGTGGGAAATGTGGTATTGGTGATTGATAGTTCAAATGCTTCTCTGGAACGAGGGTCAAGACCACGTAAAGCCAATTCACATAATAAGTACTCCTCAAGGTTAGGTATATTAAGATTCTGTAAAGATATGACAGTCTCTGTTACATTAGAAAGATAAAGTTGTAAAGACTCACAGGAAGACCTTCCACTGACATGTTTAAATGACAGCAGTTTTTCCAGATGATTGCAGGCTAACTTTCTTTTGTTGTCGTATATTTTACATAACCCTTCCCAAGCTTGAACAAAATTAATGTCAAGGACAGGTATATGTTTTACGGAGTCCAAAGCGGAATCATCCATGACGCTTGGGAGAACCTACCTGTCACCCCAACAAACGGTCTTGATGGCTTTTCATGAGTCAAAACCGACGGTGGCGTAACCAACAATTGAGTCGTTCTCCATATCTTCTGGAGCCAGACATTTGTGCCCTACTTTCTTCCTAGCCTTCTTCGAGGGGCAAACATTGGCCCGATGACCTTGAACCCGGCATGTATGGCAGACATAATCTTGAACTTGCAACTAGAGCTGAGGTGATTTCGGCAGCCACAATGCATACATTTCGAATTTGAATTAGTTCTAGGCTTAGAAGAAAACTTAGATTTGTCAAAACTGTGCTGTGGGTCGTGTTTTCCTTCGCCCTTCCGTCCAACATAATGTAGATCGACTTATTTGTCAACCGGTTCTGTTTTGATTTCAATGCGCCGCTCAGCGCGCTCTGCCAGACCAGATTCCTTCATGTTAGTCAGCTCTACCATATCTTTAAACGTAACAGAGGCCAAGGAGGAATCCTCCTCAAAAAGCCTATCCTGTATCGGCCCTCTATCATACCCGGAAACAAAAATATCCCTCAACAGCAAGTTAATTTCTTGATCAAACTTACAGTCAGCTGCCAAACCCCTCAACCTTGCCGACCAAAGCCGAGCCGACTCTTCCGTTCGTTTCTTTGCATTGGAAAATACATGTCGAGCTACAAAATATGCAGGAGTATGCGCAAAGTGTTCTCCCATCACCTCTATCAACGTTTGATCCTAGGAACAATCCTAGGAAGGCTTTTATATCATTTTGGTATCGGATATTGCTTTTTAGCACTTATTTTTTCTGGGTTTGGTTTTATTCCTTCTGGTGTAAAATGTGTCCTAAGTATACTACTTCTTTCTTTAAGAATTCTGATTTGTCTAGCTGTATTTTTAAATTGGCTTGTCTCAGTCTTAGTAGAACTTTTCTTAGTTTGTAATATATAAATATGTAGTTTCTAGCTATGTACTTGGGTCCCTAAGCCTGGAAGGTTTTGAGGGTTATAAAATGTGGAGACGTTAGGTTTTCATCCTCCTTTATTATGTGCGAAGCTTCGCATTTCGAATGGAAAAAGGAACCTCCGCTCTTCACCAGGCCACATATAAATGATAGGGTCAGTATAATATATATAGATGCAATCCAGGGGTCTTGGGAAACATAAAAACGTGTGTTGGGCACATAGAAGTCAATGTAATATTCCCCCTTTCCTCGGTGGTTTTGGGATATGTAATGGTTATCACATACTAATGCTTGTGGCACTTCGAAAACACATAAATGTGTGTGTTATGCACCCAGACTTTCCTGGCTGAGAGACCAAATTACTTAGTTGGTAACTACCTATACATATTACAAATTAAAATGATTACTGCACAGGTTTTGCTGTGTAGTCCGCGTAATTCCGTGTCAATCATTTTTGCAAAAGTAGGTGTAGGTACGTTTTTTAGTCCAAATGACATTTTGCGGAATTCATATCTTCCTTGATTTACAGTAAAAGCAGTTTTTGCTGTAGTATTAGGATCAAGTTCAATTTGGTCGAATCCATAATAAAAATCCATGGTCGAAAAATAACAAGAATTCATCAATTGTTTTTGTATAATTTCTGAAGTCGACTACTATTCAGAATGTTTGTTTCCCACTGACATCCATCTTTTTTGGTAGGTAGGTACTGTCCAAATCGGACTATTCCATGGTGAATTTGATTCTTGAATTATTTCTTAAAATCATTTTATTGATTTGCATTACTACTGTCTTTTTATATATTTCGGGGTATCTGTAAGGTCTAGTAGTCTTTCGTCTGTCGTATTTACCATGTGTTTGGTGTCCACGGCAGAATTACCGTCGTACAAAGTCACTTTTTTCGATATCCGATTTCGGATTCAGATTCGGCGGACCCAAAGCTGTATTTCGCCCGCGAAAACCGTTCCGAAAAACGTACCTTTATGGGGTATATTTTAATGGGAAAAAACCAAGTTTTTCGGCGGACTTTTCGAGAAAACGGGTCCGTACTCTCGCATTTTTTTAACGCATTTCCCGATACTTTTTTCGCGATCCGATCGCGCCGTCGTCTTCCTCGTAGGAAAACCTACGAAACCGGTATTTTTCCGGAATTGTCAACGGCCGTTTAGAGGGGTAGGGGAAGCGGGGAAGTGGAAAAAGCGCACATTAATTATTACTTCGACCCCCCTCCCGCCCTACGGCCCATGGTTCGGGTGGGATTAGAAAATTTTAAATTCGCTAAGTGAGTCAGCTTTTATTTTTCTTCCTCATTGAGGTGTTCTCGTCGAATTTCGGCTTTGTTTTCTTCATTTTTTGCATTGAGATGTGGTGAAAGTCGGAATTCGTATTTGTCAAGTTTTCCTCGATTTTTCCGCATTCGATTTAATGGAAGGTTTAATTTTCACTTGTTTATCGTTGATATTATTTACCATAAAGTAAACTTGATGGAAGTGAACAATACAATTTGGAATTTCAGCTCCACTTTACTTTGCAGGACAGTTCATTACGCTTGGGATACTGACTGTTATTTGTTGCATTTTCTGGGTTCTAAAATCATTGTTTGAGGTACATACGTCACAATCATGATAGTAAATGGGTATCGACCTTTGTTCAAGTATGAACAGGTTTTGTCGAAAAACCATCTGGCACCTGCTTTTCTAACTAAGCCTGTACCAATTAACATGTCAACGTCATTACGGAAATTAAATACATGAAATTCATTATTATGATTGTTGTCACATTTAAATATTTTGGACAATGGAAGTATCACGCAATATTGACCTCGTGTTTCTATATAACGAGTTACAACTTTAAAGTTTGATTTTCTTTTTCCTTGAAGAGGTTATTGGCTACCTACCTATATTTTCATTAATAAAGCTTCGTGTGCTTCCAGTGTCGATCATTACCCTTAAATTACGCTTATCAGATACAGTGTAAGGTTATGAATTTCCCACTGTTGATAAGTTCGAAAATTCGTCCCACTCCTCTTCTCCTAAAATAAGGATTCTCTTCGTCAATAGAGTCAATTTCCAAATTAGGATCATTCTCGGGAGGATCAATGCCTTGCATCATATTCATAGGGTATGTGGTTCTAGCACTCAGGAGTTGGGTGCTGTTTGTTGTTATTTGACGGTTGCACCGGTTGTGGTACTTTCGGTTTGAAGTTACCGTGTTGTGTAAATTGTTTTTTGTGTTACTGATTTTGAGATGATTGGTTTTTTTGGGTTCTATTGAGAGCTTTTATTCTTTTCGTGAATCTGTTGACCTGATGGGCCAGCAGAATGTTTCTTTTGACCATTATGGTCGGAATGAATCTTATTTGAGTTGTTATACCTGTAGGATGGAATAAATTGGAAATCATCTAGTAGCATGCTCGCAGAAGCACCCAGGCTAGTTGAGTTCTTGGTTCCCATGAGCGAACCAAGGGAGGGGTTCATTTAATCCCTTCAGTAGGCATCCAAGTCCTAACTTTTTGATAAATGGAATTACAGCGTTTGGATCTAACTCTTGTCTCACTTGGACATAAGATATTGCCAGATTTGTTTTTTTACTTTTTCATAGAATTTATAAGCATCTTTGTGATTGATCTGTTTGAAACTACTCATTTTTTGAACAAGTGTCCAAACATCCGTTTTATCTGAAAGGTTATCTAGGAGTGCAGCTCTTAGATCTACCCATGGCCCAACTTCATGTGAACATGAAGTTTCGGCCGATGGCCCTTTGATTTTTGACAAAATGCAATTTTGGAGGTATTCATTTAGAAAATCCTCTGGATCCCGTAAGTTAGTGAATTTAGTTAGCAATAAATTTATCGCTAATAGTAATAAATCTGTCTAGAAGTTCTGGTTCACCAGAGAATTCGGGGACCATGCAAAGGTATTCTTTTATGAGTTGAGCTTGTTTTTGCTGCATGTTTCTTGAAATGTCGTTAATTTCTGAAAATAATTCTGATAGATCAAATGAAATCGGACTTACAGTACGAAGTTTGTCTGCATTTGCTTGGCTGCGTCCAGATTGTGCCACGTTCGTCTGTCAGCTAATTTTGACTTCTCGCTCGTTGTCCTCTTCAGTTTGTGGCTCCCGCGATGGGTCGATTCCGACGTTCCTGAATTAGAGACTGGTGTAGGTGTCTATCCTAATTGCCGTTGATACGACACTGGCTCTCACGATGAGTCGGTTCTAGTGGATAGTCCTACCGACTGTGCCAAAGATCTCACAAATGTGGGAGCTCGAGTTTTAAAAAAACTTTATTTTAATTTACAAGTTAATAATTATAAAACAGTAAAATGAGTCAGCAACGAAGTGACGGTGGATTTGGATGTTTAGAGGTGGTCGAGACGAGAGTAGTGATCCTTTGTGAGAAGTGGTTGTACAGGATGCGGTAGTGAGGACGGACGGTTTTAAAAAAATCATAAAATAGTTAAATCTCACTCAAATACAAATTTATTGATACAATCAGGTTCGCAAGGAAATAGCATTTGAGAAAGTCAATTGTGAAAAATCACATCAGGCATGTGGTGGCCGAAATTGTTGATGCAGTGCTGGAGGCGTTCTTGGAAGTTCGTGTAGACTCTCTCCCACAAAACCCTACGTCGTAATGATCACCAACTTCTTTTTCCCCGAATTATGACGGCGACGTGTTCCAACCCGACGTGTGTGGTTCCAGTAGGATGTGGCGACCGCCCACACGGCCAGAGCATCAATGGACGATATTCGCCCTCTCTTCCCTGGTCGCCTTATTTCCAGGTTTAGCGATGTTCATTGGCCTCCTCGGTCCCCAGATTTATCCATATGCGATTTTTTCTTATGGGGACACCTCAAGGCTTAGAGTATACGAGAACAAGCCCCGAACTCTGGACGAATTGAAGGACGCAATTCGCGTGGAAGTCGCCCAAGTTGAGAGAGTATGTTGGAGATAACGCCCAAGAACACCTCCAGCACTGCATAAACAATTTCGGCCACCACATGCCTGATGTGATTTTTCACACTTGACTGTCTCAAATGCTATTTCCTTGCGAACCTGATTGCATCAATAAATTTGTTTTTGAGTGAAAATGAACTATTTTATGATTTTTTTAAAACCGTCCGTCCTCACTGCCGCACCCTGTATATACCCTACGTATCCGGGTCCCGGAAAGCTGAGCTCTGTATCATTTCTTTTGAGATGCAGTAATTTTTTATTGACTCGACAGTTCCCAGGGTCTGATCCGTTGATATAATGCTGAGGTGTCAATTTTAGGGGGTCGATAACAAGAGATAATCTACATATCCCTCCAGCACCCAAAAGTTACCTACCTACCTTCAAAATTTGAAATTTTGTATTTTTTGTGTTAGTTGGTCCTTAATTGAAGCATTTAAACACAGTTTTTGCTATTTCTGCTGCTGTTGATTATTTGCTACAGGGCCGCCCCCTGTAGGATACATTGGTCAATTGCGCAACTAAGAGGGCTCTACTACAGGAATGAAATAATACCACAAAAATTAGTAAAAAACGCTTTATTCGAATAGAAAACTTGAATGTTAACGGGAGAGTTCTGGAAGGTGTGTATACAAAAATTTTAAATTGAAATATGGTGGTCATACCAACAATGGAAGTGTAGACCTACCCCACAGTCTTTATACATGAATCTCATGTCTTGTGGCATTTTTTACATCTCCTTTGCTTGCAGGGGACTTTTTCAAGCTTTTTAGGCTCACTTTGATTCCTCCTCTTCATCCGGGGGACTTGAGACAAACTTCTCGGTTTTAGCAGGAACTCGATGGGTGAACAAGTACCGCTGTACCACCACACCTCTCCTGAACTCACAGTATGTGACTGTTACCTTTGAAGTGGCTTTATAAAGTTACCACGCATTTTGGCAGGCAGCGTCGATTCCAAATAGAAACAGTGAATACCACCATTTTTTTCCTTTATTACTGACCCTCAAAGATCCAATGCTCTCGTCAGACTGATCGACGCCACCCATGAAACGGTTGTATTGCTGAATGACATTTGGATAATCAACCGTAATTATTTTCTGTTTCTTTTTGTTGACGAAACCAATTCTCTCAACCTTATGGATCGGCATCACACCATGGTAGTTTTATACCACAGACACTAATGCTATTGTCATTCCATCTTACAATACACAAATCGTAAAGATTTCTTGATGAAATTGTGCCTCTCTCAGTCTTTCTCATGTTTGTAATCAAGGTCACAGGGCACTTTTCTATACGACTGTAAAGTTTTTCTCTGTCATGAGACGAATCAGAGTCAACCCAGTGAAGAAGCTGTGAATGTATAAATTGTAGGGTCCTTTTTCCGTTGGCATTCTTGATGAAAGCTCCACAACTACGGCGGCATCTAGCCCAAAATCAGCTTGCATGGGAAGAGGGGCTGAAGTAGCTCCTTGATACGGTTCAAATTATATTGGGTAGCCATTCGTGGTGGAAATTGACCATATCTTGTATCCGAAGAGAGATGTGTTTTCCTTTGAGATGCTTTTTGACCCCATGACGACTGAAATATGGCACCATCGTTTCGTCAACAGAAACTTGGGAAGAAAAGACATACTCAAAAGCCTTGAGGAAATTAGTTGCCAACATACTGAAAAACTCCCTTACTTTGGCATATCTGTCGTTTTAAAGGAGCCTCGTATTATCACTATGGTGCAGGTATCTTCAGGAAGGGAATTGCCTAGCGGCCTACGACCAAACTACAGTAGCGGGCGACCAGAGGGGGCGGTGAACGCTAGCGCTGCCGACGGGTCGGCACCGCACTACGCCGACGGGTCCGCCCCGCGCTGCGCCGATGGTCCCCTTCCCGGCGATTCCATATAAAAGCGCCGCGGAGCGCTGTCTGACCAACCAGTTAGAAGCTGCCATTTGTGCAGGAGTGTATCGTACCCCAGTTGAGATAGAGTTTATCATTGTACCGATCGTACCCGTGCCGTGGTTGTACCAATTGTGTACCGAGTTCAAATTGACTAAAGTAACATCCTAGCCGAACCTAAAGTCGTGACGAAACCGTGACAGTGCAAGCTTCCCGTGGACAATTGGACATCCCCGGTGAAACCCAAGCAGCAATAGAAACGGTACTGTACCGCCATCATTGTCTTGTCACAGTTATTCGATTCACTCAGGGTCTTCAACCCTTATCGTTGCTTTGAATTATTCCAACCTAACTAGCACACCTTTTAAGTGCATTGATCCGTACCCCCAGAGTAATTTACTCAACGTTCTATTATCTTCATGAGTTATCATGCTTTAATTGTCATTTCTATTCAATCGTAAGTCCATATTAGTTGCTAAGTATTGATAGTGGTGATAGCCACATTAGTTATAACTTTTAGTTTTCGTTGATCAATATTCAAGTCTATATTTGTTGTATGTTGCTCATGCTTCACCATTGTGTTGCCTCATTTACCTGTGTTTCTTTTGGTTTATTATATTGTCTATGTGAGCAAATGGTGTTGAGTCTTGTTATACCTGCATTTCCTGGTTCTGAGGTTTTCTGTCTGGCTAGCTACCCTTGACCAAGTTATAATATTTCGATTGAGTCATTAGGAATATATTGCAGTTAAATTCAGTCAGGTTTAAACTGTTCTTTGGTGAGGTTATCCTCTCACAGCCCAAGTAGGAGCTTACAAAATTGGTGGCAAGCGGTGGGATAACCTTGTTGGTTCGCCGCAAACTTACCCATTCTTCAAATTCGAATCCTCAGACACAGGGATGCGGGTGTGATGGCAGGATCTTTAGTGATTATAAACCTAGTTATTATTACGAAATACCGCATGCTCGCATGGACGTAGCCATTTTTTGGGAGCGTCACAATTGAGATACCTCTGTATCGATACTGTGGCGTACCCATAATCGATACAATCATTCGAATTTGAGACTCATAGCCTTACCTTGCTAGAACATTGTCACGGTCTAGATACATCTGTATCGATACTGTGACGTACCCATAATCGATACAATCATTCGAAATTGCGTTTTATTCATATCCCTAACTTGCTTGAAAAATGTCACGATCCAGATACGTCTGTATCGATGTTGTGACGTACCCATAATCGATACCATCATTCGAAATTGAGACTCATATCCCTACCTTGTTAAACAAGCGTCACGGTTCAGATACAATTGTATCGATACCGTGTCGTACCCAAAATCGATACTAATAATCGAAATTCCTATACTTACTTTGCGTTAAACGAATGTCACGATTCAGATACACTTGTATCGACACCGTATCGTAATCATAGATGCTACGACCCCAGTCGAAAAATAGTATAATTGCTTTGTTGTTGGTAACGTCACGGCTCCATTACTTCTGTATCGATCAAACCATTCAACATTCCCTGGTCCTTCTTATAAAACACCGTCCTGCTGCACTTTTTCCTTGTTTAGGGTTGTGAAGTACTGGTGGATGGCTCATCAAGGTTGAAAGCATGAGCTGGTGAGTAATCGGGATCGTCCACGGACTCATCATTTGCGGAGTCGATGGGGGGTTCTTTATTAGGAAAATTGTCAAAATCGTGTTCTTGGTTGTCTGTGGTGACGCGAGGGAGGATCACTGAAGATTCGTTAACCTCAACTTCAGTGGTGAGCATATTACTGGGAAGATGATTCATTTTAGTGTCATCATCTTCGTAAGTTTGGCAGCCTGTTCAAGAAGCTGGATAACTTAAAGTAACACCTTCAGCGCGGGACCCCAAATTGTGTCATCCCCACCAACCTGAAATTTTTTCGGGCAAATAATTCGACATAGGTGCACTCTTTCCACTTGGTAATGAGTCCTACAGTAATTCCATACGAAAAATACTGTTTCTACCGTTATTTTGAGGACGGGTGCTTAAGCACCAGCCCGCTTGGTCCCTCTGGCAGATCGGCAACCCTGGACGCACCGCTGTTGTGCGGGTTCATGTCCAATCCGTTATTGTCTCGTCCCTCCCCTGAACCATTAGCTCTTCTGACCTAAATGTAACCTTTTGGCTACCTGGTAACATACTTTTGTATTTGAATGACACGCATTGAATAATTACGAATACTTTATTAGAAGAGAATAGTTTAGATAACATGCAATACATCAGAGCGTTGGAAAACGAATAGCTGGATACTGGATTATCAACACATGGATATTAAAACACTGTTGTGGTTGTTGTTGTAAAAAGGTATGGACATGACACTATTCATAAAAAATCCCACCAAATAAACCTAGTTGAATCCGTACAGTAAAAACATCGGGAGTAGCAGGGCAATGAATCTAAACAACAGTTCATATGTATAATGTTCAATAGTACATTTCTAATATAATTATTTACAATATTTATTTCGCTTATCTAACTAGGTTTGTGTAATTATTTTGATTCCAAAATTAGGTAGGTATTTTCTTATTTAAAAACAATAATATTTACATCTATTTACTACTACTTACTTACATCTACTACTAATATTTACATCTATTCACTGTTATTTACTTACATCTACTACTAATATTTACATCTGTATATATGATCTGTAACTATGTACAATATTCATTTACATTATGTGGTTCTGAAACCTTTCATTTGGCTGTTTTGGTACAAAACATTCCAGGCACAGACCTGTCAGTGAATCCAGGGCAAAAGAGAGTAACTGACGACATCTCCTCATCATTTTTCTTTTCACGTTCTTTTCTGTAGAAGAGGGTGGTAATTGTTTGGGGAAATTAATGGGATTGATGTGCGTTTCATTATCCCCTCTCGAAAGGCGTGGGGTGGGTAACTGTTGGGGTCTGGGTCCAAGGAGAAATTTTATTACTTCCTTGCAAAAACCATACAGGTCTAAAGGGTTGCCACTGTAGCGGTGAAAAAGTGCGACGCATTGAGAAGCATGATCTCCATCATATGGAAACCCAGCTTCTTATACCACTTCACACTTTTTCTAGTGGCAACGTAATATGATAGGAGTTGGTCACACCTGTCGATGACCCCATACTTTTATTGTATTTGAAGACAACTTCAGGTTTGACCAACTCCTGGCCATGCCGATTTGTTGTTGTCATCAAATCACCGGCAAATGCCGATGATATGGTGAGAACATCGCGTCGGTCATGCCACTTCGCAACATTTATTTTCTCATTGGACCACCGTTGGACCATTTCACTTTTTTAAATTTAACCCGGATCACATCCACTGGGTTGTTCTTACAATTAGCTCGTAAGGTCCCAGTGGTATATGTGTACTTCTGCAGAAGGTCTCTGGTCAGGTCAACCCTATTATAAAAATTATCCATAAATAATGTGCGACCAGACCCCTCATAATCACTCATTATTTGATGGACAACTTTATTAGAGTGGCCATGCATGCCCAGCTACCTCTCTGTCCTCAGCACCAGCATAAATTATAAAACGGTGAACTAGTCCATCAGGTTCTGTCAGCATATAGAGCTTGACCCCATACTTATGGGACTTACTAGCTATATACTGCCTGAACCTTAGCCGGCCACGCCAAGGCACCATCGACTCATCAACACACAAATTTTTGCCTGCTTTGTGTACATTCTTCGTTCTGTCATGAAAATGTTCGAGAAGAGGCAAAACTTTGTGTACTGGACTGGGATCGGCTGGTGGATGGTCGTGATCTGGGTTTTTTGCAAAATTCAAAGTGGCGAGTATGGCCAAGAACCGATCTTTTCCCATAGTACTGGAAAAGATTGGGATCTTGAACAACTCGTCGCGACTCCAGTACTCCGACCATCTCGAGATTTTTATAATTCCCGAGTGAAACACCAGAGCGATAAATTGTTTCATTTCGTTGACTGTGACTTATTTCCAATCACTAATACGAGAGCGAGAACTTACTCTTTCTCTCTCAGTCAAGAGAATTACAGCAAAATCATTCGTCTCTCGTACTGGTAATTGGAAAAAATCTTCAGTGAAAATCAATGAAAAATATTCAGCTGGGGTGTTTTTCTCAGGAATTATCTTCAGCCCTGGCGACCCTATGAATTGGAGGTCGGGTACCCCCTGTGGGGCATCCACATTCCAATTCACAGGTGCCATTGTAACAGAGGGATCAGAAACTCCATGGGAAGGGGCTGAAGTAGTAATAGTAGAAGTGGGTGAAATACCTGGGGTTGGAGTTGAAGAAACCGCCTGCTATGGAAGGCCTGTTGAGGGAATCGGAGAAGGGGCTGGATGGCCTGGCTTCGCCTAAAGCCATGTAGGTTTGCTGGGAGGAGGTCGTATTGGATGATATTATTTATCTTGTTTTTATAATACTTGTAATGTATTGCCGGGATAGGGAATAACAATGATCAAGAACACGCGTCAGGAACATAATAAGCATTGATTCAGATAATCGCAGCCTTTTATAAACATGATAGATCGAGAACATTCCAGAAGGTTCTGGAGCGTAGTGTTGCCACTTATTGATAATTGAAATAAATATTAATTACTCGTTCGGAATAATAATAATAAAATATTATTAGTTATTGCGGATATTACACCTCTTCCCCCTAAATTTGAAACTAATTTTCCTTCCAAGGTATGTTACAACTGTTCCCTACTGCACTAAGTCAAGGCTGTACAAAATCTGAACAAAACAAAACAAAATCATAATCAGCCTCTTCTTATTTATTTCATTTTATTAGCGATTAAGTTGCATGTACTTAACATATGTGTTCATAGTAACATAATCAGTCTCTTCTTTTTTTTCTTAACTATATCGCGGTTAATTTCCGCGTATGAACAAAATAACTCAACTTATGGTTACATCATTTACTGATTTCCTCAGTCTTTTTGGTTTATGTATTATTCTACCAGCGCGAGTTTTATTGGTCGAAATAGGAGTCTGAACAATATCTGTAGGGTTTCTATTTCCTATACCTCCTCTTCCCCCTAAGGTCGGAGAGGGATGGGGAGAGAACCCTTGGAAATCAGGAGAGGATCCTACTGGCCCTGGCAGCAAACGACTCGACAGAGGAGTATTTTGTAAAGTCGGACTCGTTAGCGTACTTTTCTCCTCAGGAGAATTTTTCTCAAAGAAGTTAGAAGGTAAAGTCCTCTTTCTAAGTTGATGGACATGTCTCGTCCAAGACAAATTAAGTTCAGGAATGAAAACTTTAACACGCCTAGGATCTAGGATCTTGTCAACTACTCCAGCTAACCACTTATGGGTAGTTCTACAGAAATAGGGAAATTTGACCACAATTTTTTCCTGAAATGAATTTGTCGATTCGAAAGTTTTTTGTTTTTTTTTCGTAGTATCCCCTTTTTGTATGACCAGGAGTGGATAGCCATAAGATCGCTTCATAGATGTCAATCATTTGACCTGTACAGTTAATTATCGTAACTAAGCATGACAAAGGAATGAGGAAGGTGACAAAGGAATGAGAAAACCAACTCGTTCATGTCCTTTAAAATATTTTATTGTCCAAAATAATTGAGAAATTTTCTTTTTTTTTTTTTTTTTTTTAATACTGATACAAATTCAAGTTTGCATGACTTCATTCAAAATAACTAGAAATTAATGGTAGACAAGAAGATAGTCAATTAGGCGGCATTTCGAAGCCCGGCAAATAATAAAAAGAACGTGGAAACCCGTATCCAGTTTTCTTAGGTCAAAAAAAGAAACGGTAACTTGAGGGCGAAAACCCCAAACAAAGGTAACCAAAACGTACCTTACCAACACCAATAGACGGTACTAACACGAAATGAGAATTCAGAAGAAAATATTACTGCCCCCCTTTTTTCTCCATTTCCTTGTTTCTTCGAAAAATCTTCCTTCATTATTTCTTCGAAAAATCTTCTGGATAATTCCTAAACCACACATTTGACCAGAAGTGGATAAACTGACTTGGTAGCAGGAATAAGTTTTGAACACAAGGAAATATTGAACGAATGAAGGAAATATTTAGGAATGTAAAGGCACAAATATTGAACGGTGAGATCAAAATGTTGGCACGAACGAGAATCGAGCCAACAAATGGAAGATCATAATTATTAGGAACTTGAATATTACTTTTCTCTAATGTCTACACTAAAAGGAAAAACAAATCTCATTTTTCTCTTTAGCTTCTTAATTTTAGGCATTGGTAAAATTTGTAGGATGTCGTGCTTGCAAATCCCACTGTAATCATTGTCCTGGAGAACGAATTGAGTTGATGAGCCCTTCACACTCTTCATACCCTGGACGCTAAGCTCTTCAGATTCTTGAATGATACACACGTATCTGTAAGGTTCCGCTGAGTGTTTGCTCGCTGCATCGAACTTTACCAATACGTGGGTACCAGGCCGTAGGAGTTTGTCATCTATCTCACCCGGTGGATTTACTGGTGGATCCTCTTCAACATTGCACTCAGGTTCATGGAGGACTACTTGAAGTTGATCGCAAGGGACTCCAGCATCATGAACTGACAAATCTTCATAAAGTATTGTTCTCAGACGGAACCTGTTGCACTGCAAGCACGTGACACAGCTCAGAGACTTCATAATAAGCAGGTTGGGTTGGCGTACAGAATATATCGCCTGGTGGACTTGCATAGTGCCCTTGAAAGGTGTGATTTCAATGGGTAACATGGATATGATTGCAGATATCTCTTTCTCGTCTATAATAATATAGACGCGCGTCCCTCCTGCCCTCATTGATACAGTTTGGAAGAAATAACGTTGTATTTGTTGAGCAGTCGATATTTTCTCAGCAGATTTTGGTTTTTTGACAGGAGATTATGAATCACACATTTGGAGTTGTCGATGGTCAGTGATTTGTAGCCTTCTTTTAGAGTTTCAGTCAGTGTTTCACCAAAAAGCAGTTTTCTGGCAATTTCCTTTTCATCACTCACCTACATCATTTTTCTCACCTTTGTCCGAGGACTCAGAAGATTTGCCTTCAAAAGAGCCTGGCGTTCTCTTTTCTTGTCTCTGTCCCGCAGTCTCTTCAATTTATCTATTTTTGCTCTCAATTGCCTGTTTTCTTCCTTGAGCATTTTCCTGTTACGTTCTTGACGTTGTTTTGTGAGTTTCTGTAAGAAAACCTGCCGAGGGGTCAAACTGTGTTGAGTGCCAGTCGATGGAGTAGAAGATACAGCCGAATTTGTGCGGCTCTCATTTTCAAATGCAGCAATCTTCCTATCGTATGCTTTCTTGCAATGTGCACGCCATTTTTTCTTCTGAGTTCGATGTTCATGTGCCGTCATGTCAGAAACCGGCTTTACTTTATTCTTTTTTTCTTCTGGACATACTGAGTCCGTTGTTTCTCTTGCTCTAGTTTCCAGAGTTCTGGGTCGTTCTTGATCTTCTCACGACGTCGCTTAGCTGCTTCCCTTTTCTTTCTCAAAATTTGTTCACGATTTTGAGGCATGTTACATGGTCCTGCACAAATAGAACAACTTTCAGTAGGTGAGAAACGAGAGGGGGAATAAATTGTTTACTGTCAACAATGGCAGAAAATTAGGCTTACAGATTAAAGTGGCACAAATCAACCCTACGAGCCAGTCAGTATGAGATTTTCAATGTAAAAACCTCATGATGTACTACTAAATATTGATAACTCACGAGATTCCTCAATACTTGACGTCAATCTCAGTCCTTTGTCGACAACCTCATTCCTTTGTGCATAAGGAGGACAAAGGAATGAGGCACAAAGGACTGAGGATTCGTCCTTCAAAACATGGCCACCACTGCTACTCTACGAATCTCGTATACTTTTGATTTTCTTGTTGTTTATTCACTACAAAGGCATTAAACTGATTTATAATTAATCCAAAGAATCTTACCAAACAGTAGATGGAGGGAGCCAAAGGAATGAGACGATTGAACAGCAACCTCACGTCCTCGTGGTCAACACAACTAATAACTGGAAACGTGTTCAGCTGAAAGGGACTGTACAGGTTACAATCGATTTTGCGGGATACCGCAGTGTTGCCACCATTAGGAAAAGTCGTTCAGCGCCTTCTGTGAATGTATGGCGGGAATTTCAAAAAATGACAAAGGAATGAGGTTTATAATGGGGGACATGCATAAATGTGATGCTCGCAAGTCACTGACCTAAATTATTGATTCAGGCCATTTCGCCAGGATAGAACTGATGTTTTTTAACACATTTTATCTCAAGAAAACAAATTTGAAGGCGAAAGTAAATCTATTTGAGACAAGGAAAAATGAAATTTGTGAGCCAGGACATGACAAAGGAATGAGAAATCGACTATAAATAATTCCGTATATATTCATACACACCGAATTGAGCGCCGTGGGATGATTTAAGTCACTGGGACTGATACAGCCAACCTCAGAAAATTTTCTGAAGCCGGAAAAGTCCAAAATTAACTGAAAGAGACGTCCGGGACATGAATTTCCCTATTTCTGTAGAACTACCCTTATCTTCATTTCTGCGATAGTTTTTAGCCCAAACTAAGTCTCTAGGAAACCATACTTCAGCTTCAACACCCCCATGATTTTCTACTTGTTTCAATTGCTGGTCTAGTACTCGACTTTGAATACCAACAGGACGGAGTAAATCCAATTGACTCCTAAGTAGCCGACCTAATAGGGATTCTGTTGGTGAAATACCAGTGGTTAAATGCTTCAAATTCCTATAGTCTAACAAAAATCGTTGAAGCACAACTTCCAGAGCTGAACTACCACTTACTTTGCCTAAAGCAGTTACCATAAGCCCGTTTAACAGAGCGAACTGCATTTTCAGCCGCACCATTAGTCCTAGGACTATAGGGTGATCCAGATTTAAACTTGATTCCATTCAACTCTAGAAAATTTTTAAATTCGTCGGATACAAATTATCTGCTACCAACATTTCAGGAATGCCAAATCTGGAGAAAACGTATCTTAATAATTTAATTGTCACAGATGACGTCATAGATTTAGTCGGGATTACTTCTAACCATTTCGAATGGCTATCCACTACTACAAGAAAATAGTGATTATAAATCGGACCTAAATAATCCATATGCAATCGTTGGGCGAGAAGGCCAATCCCAGGGAATCAATGTATTTTTAGGTGGGTTGTCCTTATTGTGTGCACAAGGTGCACACCTATTCACCAATACTTCAATATTTTGGTCGATATGTGGCCACCATACATAGGCACGAGCTAGTGCCTTTACCTTAACTATTCCTAAATGGGACTTGAGAAGTTCCTCTAGCACAGGTTGACGTAACGTTAAGGAACGCAACTATGCGATTTGAGAAGTTCCTCTAGCACAGGTTGACGTAACGTTAAGGAACGCAACTACGCGATAACCTCTCATCAACACATCTTTATCTACGTGTAATTCATTTCTACACCGATGGTATGGTAGTAATTCTTAATCAACAATAACCTCAGGCCAGCCAAACTTAACATACTGCACTACTTTCATCACAGCTGGATCTTTTCTCGTAGCTGCCACAACATCGGTAAAGTTTAAGGGTAAGTTTTCATTTTCAAAAAAATAATTTAAGGTTAAATCGCTAGTGTCGTCCGGTCTAACAGTATCAGTTAGTGGCGCCCTGGACAACCAGTCCGCTGGGTTTTTGGATGAAGCGACATACTCCATATCATAATTATAGTTTGATAAAAATATGGCCCAGCGTTGTAGCCTGTTGGCTGTACAAACTGTTATTCCAATTGTCGGACCGAAAATAGCAGTTAACGGTTTATGATCAGTCACTAAAGTCCATCTACGACCGAATAGATAAATGTGAAGTTTTTTAACGGCATGGATTATAGCCAATGCTTCTTTGTGAATTGAAGAATAAGATTGTTCCGGGACTGACAACGTCTGCTTGTATAAGCGATAGGAACGTCCACACCATTCTGTGGTTGGGACAAAAGTCCTGCTACGCCTTGGTTGGAAGCATCCACAGTTAGACGCAACGGTAGATTTGGATCATAATGCCCTAAGCTAAGATGCCTTGCTACTAATTTTTTAATTTTTGAAAAAGCTTCATCACAACTATGGTCCCAGGGCCACTTGGCATTTTTCCTTAATAATTTATAAAGGGGGGAAATACTTCCGCTACCCTAGGAATAAATTTTGCCACATAGGTGACGAAACCTATAAATGATTGTAGGGTTTTTACACTATCCGGCTTGGGTGCATCGCAAACCGCTCTAACTTTATCGTCCGTGGTGTGTAAACCACGACCATCAATCTTGAGCCTAGGTAAACTAAGGATTCTTTTCTGAATTCACATTTTCGCTCCGATAGTGTGAGACCTGCGTCTTCAAGTCGTCGCAGTACCTCTTCTACCCGTTCTACTAACTGGGTTTTATCTTTACCCCCTATCAAAATATCGTCAAAAAAAAAAAAAAAAAAAAAAAACAGTCAAACCATCCATCCAGTCAACCAGTTTCTAAACATTTATGGAATTTAGCAGGGGCACAAGAAACACCGTAAGGAAGGCGTTTGAAGACAAATAAACCTTTATGGGTCGAAATTGTTGTCATTTCCTTGCTGCTTTCATCTAGCAACATCTGTTGATAAGCTTGCGTAAGGTCAAGTTTTGCAAATATTAAATTCCCTTGAATTTTTTGGAATAAGCTTTCAGCGGTAAGCAATGGATGTTGGTCAATTTTAAGAAATGGGTTTATGGTTAATTTATAGTCCCCACATATTCTAACTCCACCGCCGCTTTTTAAAACTGGTACGATTGGAGTGCCAAAACGTGCGTAATCAACCGGCTCAATTATGTCTTCCTTTACCATCCTTTCCAATTCCCTTTCAACCGCAGGTTTTACTGAAAATGGAATTGGTCTCGCACGGAAAAATTTTGGCTCCGCCCCATCTTTTAGTTCCAGGACTGCCCTACCTTTCGTGAAACTACCTAGTTTTATAAAAACACTTTTGGAAACTTAAGTTTTACCAATGACAAAATATAAACATCGTTATTTACATTGTACACATGGTCAGCTCTATCCTTATTACCTAACTACCTATTGGTGCCTGATTTGGAATCCAAAAACTCAAAAACTTCAAACCAATTTCTCCCGAGTAGGGGAGCTCCTTTAGAGTCTACTACAAACAACGTCAGTTGACCATGGTCATTACCATTAAAGATAACATGTGGTTTAAATGTACCTACAGGCTTAGCTTTAGTATCAAAATGTGAAAGGAAAGTTTTGTTCGAGTCCATTAATTTATAGGCACTAAAGTATTTTTTATATAATGCTAGAGGCAATATAGGGTAAAAGCACCAATTGTTGACACTATAAGAAAGACAAATCATTCAATTCTGCGTTCTACAAAAGTGTTCATGAAAATAAAACTTTTAGGTAGTTATTATGAATTGTGAGTTCCTTGTGAACAGTTTGCACGTATTGGACTTACCAAAATAGTTTTTTTTATGATCACAAACGAATTTTTTCAAACATGGCTTTTTGCACCCAAATGTTGACACATTTGTCTGCGAAAATTCCATATGTTGACATTAGCAGTTCCTAATGTTGACACCAATTTAAATATTAACCCTTCGCTTTCCTGAAGTTATTACTCAAGGCATAAATGAACAAAAGTGATTCAGAACATGTTAAAATATATTTCAAGAAGGTATGTGACATTTCAGAAAAGAAGGTAAGAACATTTTTTGCATACCTACCTAATTAAATTAAAGAGGAACAGCAACAGAAACTGGGAACACAAATTTATCGGGATTGGCACTGTAATATATCTGGGCTTGGGCAGTTTGTATTGTACGTTGCTGACCGATAGGAGATGATTCCCGTTGCCCGAAGGCTTAAAAACCGTCCTCAGTCTGTTGCAGGGAAGAAGTGGTGTTACTTCAGCATTATCTCCAGAATCAATTTTGACAACCAGGCAAACGCATTCCGTTTCCCGTTTTTTGTTAGGCAACACAGCCACAACCATGTCTCCTTCATTAATTCGTCCAACTTCTTCCTCGTCACGGCACAACGTCCTATTTCTTCCACGGTGGTTATATACATCAAAAAGTTGATGTCAACTTTAGGAACCGAATGTCAACATTGGGATCATACGATGTCAACTTGAGGTTCCACTTCGTTGAATTGAAAAATTCAAGCGTCCTGATACACTACGAAATTATTCAAATCCAAATATTACCTTAGCAACTGTTTCCCCTAGTGTTGACACAGGTGTCAACATTAGGACACTAAGCTATTTCGTGAGACCTAATGATGACACCGAACATAACCATGGTTTTCTATTGAAATTTAGGGTAATAATGCTTTACGCATTCTTCCTTATGTTATTCATAGAGCAGACGATGTGAAATGGTAATTTTTACTCACAATATTTCGCTTAAAAAGTCTAAATTTGTTGTCTTACCTCACTAAGATGCGGGACAAGGTTGGCGTCGCTGGAGTATCTGCTGCAGCTGTCATCGGCTTCAATATCAGCCAGATGATTTATATAGGATATTAGAACTAGTGGAGGAGGCCGACCTCAATAACTACATTCTTATCAGCAGAATGACGCCAATTTCGAGTACTTACAGTGGCACAATACATTATTTTTACATTTTGAAAATGAAGTGTCAACATTTGGATTAGTGTCAACAATTGGTGCTTTTACCCTAGTTGACTGACAACCCGTATCGATTTCAAATTTTATCTCTACGTCATCAATACGAACTAGTGCCACAAAAGGTAATACTGATAAAGAAATGTCGTTGACATTCATGCGATAAATCGGCTCTTCAAATGTCTCATTTACAAAGTTATGCCTATATTGTTTAGATTTGTCGATAGATTTTTTATCTGACACGTGCGATTTGTTACTAGTATTATTGGAGTTATTATTATTATTAGAGAATCGTCTGGTCTTAGGACATACCTTGGCTAGGTGGTTACCTTTGCATACATTGCAAATTACGTCTTTAAACCAGCAGGGTGGCCGGATGCTTCCTTCCACAAGTGCCACAAGTCGTCTGTGCGTCCGCGGAAGACGTCTCCTTCCGTTGCCCTCGGGTAGCAACCGGCGTGGTCTTCCCTCGTCCTCTTCGGTCTGCTTGACCTCTCCCGTAGTGGTAGAAGTCAGATCGTACTGTGGCCAAATTCATGGCTTTCTCCAGGGTCAGTTTCATGCGATCTTCTTCGAATAGTCGGAAGAACTGGACCTTTTGGTAGGCCAAGAACGAAACGATCAAGTACTTGTTGGTCTAGATCTGAAAATTTACAAGGTCCACCGAGTGATCGAACTCTAGCGAGCCAGTCACCCAACGTTTCACTTTTCTCCCGCCCGGCGTTGAAAAAACTGTGTCTTAATGAGAAAATGTGCATCAAACAACTTGATTAAGTCATCAAACGATTTCGTTTCCGGCTCGTTGGGGACACACAAATTATGCATAAGGCGGTAAGTTGATTCGTCCAGTGAGTTTAAAAACAATGCTTGTTTTACTGTCGCATCAGTAATATTATTAGCCGTGAAGAAACTCAACATCCTAGGTTTCGCTATCTTCCACTCATTTTTCGAGGAAGAAAACGTGTGAAGCTGCCCCACGTACGACGCCATTGCGAAAGGTAACACAGACCACGGAATATTTGCCACAATGAATGTTGTTTATTGTTTTACTCACTGGATTACGGCGATCGCTGCTGCGTGAAAGGTTATCCATCCGGTGATCTCCTTTATTCAAATTATTCAGGAAGATCTTATCCAGGAACCATCCTCAGTCGCCAATGTAATGTATTGCCGGGAGAGGGAATAACAAAATGATCAAGAACAAGCGTCAGGAACATAATAAGCATTTATTCAGATAATCGCAGCCTTTTATATACATGATAGATCGAGAACATTCCAGAAGGTTCTGGAGCGCAGTGTTGCCACTTTATTGATAATTGAAATAAATATTAATTACTTGTTCGGAATAATAATAATAATAATAATATTATTAGTTATTGCGGATATTACAATACTATTCAGGAGTTTGGCCAGGCAGGAGAAGAGCGCTAGGGGTCTTACCTATATCTGCAGATATTAAATTGGTTTTGAGATTTGGATGTTTGCGTAAGTACAGAATCTTAATGGTTTTCCATTCAACCATAGGGTGTCTGTTTCTCAGACATTCATTGTAAATTTCTTTTAGATATTGTTTGGCTGTCATTGGAAGATTTTCTATCATCTTGTAAGTGATGCCATCTAGGCCAGGGGCAGATTTTGTATTTGATTTTGCAATTATTAGATTTGATTATGCATTGTGATCTCTTCGATATCATAATATGTTATATGAGGTGGTGGAGGACATGATGGGATCGGAGAGGAGTCAGTAGCGGAATTTTTTTTTTTTTTTTTTTTAATATTTGAACAAAGTTGTTTATTATGTAGAGGGTCGGAACTCGACTGTGAGAGTTGTTTTTATTGGCACCAAACTTTCTAATTAAATACCATATGCTAGTGTCAGCAGGATCTGAGGTGCGCATCTCACTACAAAACTGTTGCCATCCTTCATGTTTAGCCTTTCTAATGATGAGTTTGGCTTCATTATCTAGTCTTCGGTAAGTTCTGAAGTATGCTAGTGACTTGTACGTGTTGTATTCATGAAAAGCGTGCTACGGTTTGAAATCGCAGTGTTGCATTCGTCGGTCCACCATGGTGTGTTTTTAGAATATCTATTTAGATTCCCTTTAAGTTTGGGCAGATGCTCATCTGCTGCAGGCATATGGCATCTATTAGTAGATTATCATCTATTAGAGATTATATTTTTGTTCATTAGTAAGAGTGTCAGTTTTGTGTATTATTAATTGCTCAAGCACTGCTTTCGTATATGATTCCCAATCGCCTCCGTCCATTTTCCATCTCCTGGTGGTGTTGTTGAGGGTTTGATATTCATTTTTTACTAAGATGTAGGTAGGAATATGATCACTGCCTCTTGCATCTGGTGTTAATGTCCATTCTATATTGATCGAAGTGTATATCAGGGGCTGAGGTTCTCATGTCAGGAGAGTTGGCTATACTCATTCAAGAGTGTATAGCCATATTTGTGTATTAGGTCTATCAGATGTTTTCCTCTAATGTTTGGAGTAGCCTGACTCCAGACAGCGTGATGCACATTCCAGTCCTCTGTAATTATGAATCGTTTGTTGCAGCAAAATGTAAAGATGTTTTCAATACAGGTGGGGGGATATGTGTTCATGTGAAGCATATATATATTTATGATGTAGAAATCTCCAATGCCGGCCAATTTCAGTTTTATTATTTGTGTTCCAAACTCATCATTTCCTAAGTTATTTTGTATGGATTCATAAGTTATATGATTTTTGATCAGTGGGACCAATTCTCTTAGTCCCCAGTAGCTGGAATTATCCTTTCTGGCTATGGTATAACCATTTATGTTGAAAGTTGGTATAACCATTTATATTGAAAGTGTCGTTTGGCTTCAGACGGGCTTTTTGAATCCAGAATATATCAATTTTATCAGTGGTCATAAGTTCTATTTCGCTTTTTTTGTTTATAACATTGCAAGCATTCCAACTGATAATTTTTATATTTTCCTGTTTTATAATCTGTATTGCTTTGCGATTTGGGATATTATTTACTATATAGAATATCAGTGGGTTCTTCGTTTGTCATAATTGAGTCAAATTTTTTTATAATTGCTTGCATGTGGGATTGTAGCCCAAGATCCGGCATTGTATCTACGTACCATGTGGTATGATCGTTATTGGGAGGGAGCACTATTCATTAGCTGGTGGATTGTTTTAATCAATGAGTATGCGTTAACCAGAAGCTCCTCTTTCAAGTCTGATCAGTCGGTTTTCTTTGATTAAATTAGAGCCATTTTGTTTTGTACTGAACGCTGTTGAGTAGCGGTCCTTTGTAGTGGGAAAGGGTTGTTATCTCTATGTTGAAATCTGTTGGAGTGAGGTAGAGGGTTGTTAAGGTTAGTTGTTTGAAGGTATTTGTTGCTCCTTGATTTACAAATATCTGCATATGTGCGAGATGGATTGGTAAAATCATTTATAGCTTTTGTCGATGTATATTGTTGCATAAATTCTCGGAAAGTAATAGTTCTTTGTTGTAGATCAGCGGCTCTGGGTATCAAGAATTTTAAAATAGGGCATGTGTTACTGCCAAAGATCTGTTGTACTGCATGCTGTACATTTGATAGCAATGGGGTCACATTTGTGGTAGACGGATGGATTGGGACAAGAACACAGCCTGCACCGTGCATGTAGAGCTCTGCATGCAGCTCTGCTGAAAGGTTACCGTATCTGGCGCATCTTTTATAGATTCTGATTTTAGGTACCTATGTAACGATACACTCGGTATCGCTGGCTGTTGATAATAATGTTCTCGGTTGTTGGTACCTTGAAAGTATATTTTTAGTGCGTTCGTTTTTTCCAGTGTACCAGATTTGAAAGACCAGATTTATTGTATGTGATTGACATCAGTGTTCCGTTTACTGTCGAACTCTTCTATCATATAAACATGTTGGTTCACTTTTATTACTCCTACATATTCAGAGCACGCTGAAGGAATGTTGATGTGAAATTTGTCGATTACATACTTATGGTTTTTAACCAAATCATAGTTTGTTCTGCAGTTAGTAGTGACTATGAATCTCCTCTTTCTTTTTTTTTTTTTTTTTTTAACACCCAAGTCATCAAAGTCATGTACTACATTTTTTGCAAAATCTAATTCAGCAGGGCAGTTGTCAGTTTTGGAGTCTAAGACTAGGATATATTCACCTAGGTGATGCAGTGGATAATCATGTTCTTTCAAGTTTAGTTGGAACTTAGAAATATCAGGTAATTTTGTTATAGGAGGGATGTCATCAGTGTCTTGCGACTGAACACCTCTTTCTGCCAAGCATTGCAGATCAAGGCTGTGCTGGGCTGTTTGGCCGTTTGTTGAGGACCCATCATTTGAGAATGTGGGTGTGGGGGCAGCTCCTAACGATGGAGATCTGGCGTGACTATGACCCGGACGGGTATCATCATCCCGCCGTTCAGATGTCATTATTTTTGTATGTACGTTATTGGAGAATGTCTCAACTGGCGTAGTTGTATCCTCTTTAAGTGTAGAGGGAGGTGACGAGGTACCCTTTTGATAAATGTCGCAAGGTGGGTTTGGTTCAATTGCAGTTTTGTCTGTTACAGAACTGGTTGTACGTAGATACCTGAGAGGTATTTTTAGAGTCATTTTTATCTCTGTCTGCAGAGTTTGTTTGAGCAGGTTTATTACTTCTGGTCATCTTGAATCGTTATTTAGCGGATAGCACAGGTTTATACTAAATAGGCATCTATGGTTCAGGTCATGGCTCCCTGGTCGTCTATACTTATATCAACTCAAGACTAAATTGGGCGTCTATGTAATATTGTGGACTGGCGTTATCCTCAATTAGATTGCTGTAATAGTTGGTTATTATCAATTTAATGAATCAGATGAAGTACCAAATATGTATCTGTTTTTTGTTATAACAAAGTTGAACGAATGCCAGGAGGTTTCAAATGCGACTTGTTCTTCTTCATGATTATCCTTCAGTAGACAGTTGAGATCGCGCAACAAACGTTTCTGGCTCCATGGGAAAATTTTATGGAGGAAGAACTGAGCGCTAATTGAGGTGCTTCCTCTTCTTCATCCACAGAACCTCTTGTGCTTCCTTGCCTGTGCCTCTATCTGTGTCTGCTTTGCCCTGAACCGTTGTTTTTGATTCTTCTCGTTCTTCGTTGGTGACTTTACTTTCCTTATTCATCTTCGACACTAAGTCGAAAAATCGAAAAATATCTCTTGTTCCGGTAGCATCCCATTAGTCCCCGATGACCTGGTGACTCCAGGAAGTCCCTTAACAGCCGTTGAATCGTGCCCGATGATGTCATGGATGATTTCATCTACCTTACTGAATTTACCTTCAGGAACCCCTCCAGTTTCCATCCTCTTCGTATTGTCAAATGATTATTGATAGGAGGGTGTGTGGTTTCTTCCTGTTATATAGTTTATTTCACAACTAGTTTCACCCAATTATTATGTTAGGCTTCATCAGGTGAAGAAGAGTGGGTGGTTGCTTTTTCCATACAATGTTGGAAGTATTTTGTCATTTGCAATTGGTTCATTTTACTTTTCTTGTTTACATATTAGTTGATTGTTTTATTTATTTGGAGCCTGAGAGGATATCTTCATTGGAGAAATCCATGAAATCCCACACTGACACATGAATCTGTATTATGTACAGCTCAACTTCAACAAATTTGTGACTAATTATGAGGGTCATTAACTTGAAATTCAAGAATAAATTAGTTTTTTGAGAGAGATGACTGTTGCTAAATTATTGATAAAACCCTATCTCTGTGTCTTCCTGAAAAATAAGGCTTGTAGCTCGATACTGATTCACCTGTGTCTGTGTGTGACACAAATTTTGGCAACGCTGCCCAGACCACAATTCTCAACCGATTTTCGAGATTCTTTCTTTGTTCGATCCCAATTTCAGTCTGATTTTGCAAAAAACCTCGGAAATTTTGAATTTCAAGATGGAAGAGGGGGAATGGAGGGGGTGAAGTCGAAAAAACGTGTTTTTTTTTGACAAATTTTGTTGACGCTACCTAGGTTACGATTCTCAACCGATTTTTGTGGTTATCATTTTGTTAGATTCCAATTTCAGTCTAGTTGTGCAACAAACCTAGGAAATTTCGAATTTACTGTCGAGGTGTGGGGTGGAGGGAATAATTATCGATTTTGTCAAGCACTGCCCAAGCTATCGATTTTCGTGATTCTTATTTTGTTCCACTATGAA